>JACXSJ010000488.1:119156-271973 GCA_014851325.1 Pentalonia nigronervosa | reverse complement strand
ATATGTGTTTGATAAATATTAATATGAGTTGGGAATTTACAACTGATTATCGCAGCGGTAAGCGAAAAATATAGTGTCTGCAGCGAAAAATAAAAATATCGCGCTCAATCTTGCGGTAACATTTTCGCCGCGGTATTAATTTCGCGCTAGTGAGTGCACTCGTATTAAAACGTATGGACATTAAATTTCGCTGCCGCTTCGGTTTGAGCGAACCTTTAACAATATTTAAACGAAACCAACGAAAACAGTTGTAAGCGGGTGAACGAACGTTCTTTCAATTTTTAACTGAAAAAAAATATGACTTCAAAATATTTAGTGTTATATATGATAATAATATCAAATATTTTAACAGTAGTTCACATTAATATTATTGCGATTATATAATTTGTTTTACTTATTACTGTAGTGGCGCACAATTTATATTTTTCAGGTGTAGCAATAGACATGATTTACCCACCCTCCCGTTCCAAAACTCAAAATTGAATGGTCTTTTGTTTAGTTATATTAATTGTTAATATTAATAAATATTAATTTACTGAGGAATAGGACGTATCATCAAAGTTGGAAGTGGTTAAATTTATTTAAGAAAGTGATTAAGTGACTGAATTTAATCATAAAAGTGACCAAAAAGTGACCTATACGAGTATTTTTTCCTAACAACTCACTGTTATTGAACATTATTCTTTCTTTATTTTAAATGCGTAGCAATTACTACACCTAGTCATAGGGTTGGGTGCCACTGCTTATTGATATAATAATATTTTAATCAACTATACTCAGATACACATTATTACGTGATATCAATAATATAATAAGAGAATATTATAAAATATCATTATGCCTAACCATGGTTTGGTCTATTTTTTATAAAAAAAAATTATCGATTTGCTTATATATTAGCGAGCTATAATTCTATGTAGCAGGAATACACTTTATTAAATTAGCAGACACATAGTTTTTTTGTTTACACGTGCTGGTCGTTTCATCGAATTTGACTTGCTCCTTACTGACAAACGAAAGCTTCAGTTAAACAACTTTGTCTAAAATTTTTTAATCCAATAACAACTTTACGACAAACAAAACATGTTTCAAATCCCGTTAAATTCCAGTGGTGTTTATTATTGTTTTTAGTTTTGTCGTCTGTCATATAATTACGACAAATGTAATGAAATTATTAAAAGTAGTACCTTCCTGACTCTTTTTATGAGCAATGCTTTAACGGCGGTGTTCGACGCTCATGTGCTAAATGTGAAACGAAAACACGATTTACCCAACATTAAGAATATCAAGCAAAACCAAACATATCATTTGTATAATATCATTTGTGCACATAGTAAACTAATAATTGAGTGAATTTTTGCCGTAGACGTTAAGACATATTATATAATATTTTAATGTTTAATATAAATATTATTAAGCACGTTTAACGGTAGATTTGTTGTAAGTAGAAAATTATAATTTAGTATTATATACTCCTATAGACTTAGTCAGTACGCGGTTAAGTCGTAAATTAAATTATTGTAAATTATTATTAAGCTTCTTTGCCGGCAATTATTTTCTTCCAAAATCGATAGACCGATAAAATGGGACCTCCTCGCCGAAACCGTATAATTGACAATATTATATACATAGGCGGAAATTGGGTGGAAGGGCTAGGGGAGCTTAGCCCCCTCCCAAACAGAGAGATTTTTAGTTGTGTGTGATTGAGCCCCCCCCCCCCCACTTACATTTATGTTAAAATATTAGTCCCCATTGAAATTTTAATGAATTTCTGCTTATAATTATATAACTGTAGAGATATTTTCGAATTATCTCACTACACATTCGTACAACAAACAAGAAGGGCGACCAAAAAAATTACGAAAAGAGCTCTGCGAGTATAGTAGTTCAATTTGCATAATAAAAAAACAAATAATATTAGATAAATACAAATTAAATCATAACCACGGCATCGTTATCATGACACAGACTATCACCGGGTGTCTTATTTGAACGGTTTTTGTCGATGTTTGTGTACACATTTTAAAACTCATTATTTACTCGTAGTTAAATAATTGAGATTTATAGTTTCAATGAAAATAAAACATTAACATTCTTAAAAAATTCAATCTCCGCCGTCTATAACATATATTTTTCTACAAATGTGGCGCGGTGACGGGTACGCTTATTATACGGCTAACTCTTCATCTATATTTTTAGTATAAAAATCCAATATAAAGTACATTTTTTTTTGGCTTGTTATAATATATAATACAAATTATTAATTGGCAGGCAAGAGGGTTTTTAATGAGAAACAACGTTTTGTAAACTCGGAAAGAACACCGGGGATTTTTTAACGTCGATGAAACCAATAGTGAAGTCGTAAAACGCACAACATAAAATTAAAAACGGACACACCTTCAAAATTGAAAAAAATTTAATAATACAATTCAGTTATATACCTAAATGCTGTGATGTGAGACACACGTAATAATTCTCTTAACGATCCGTATAAGAAAAATTCATTAGACACACACACACACGCACACATACACACAAATCGCTCCAAAATTTAAAAATATCAAAACTATATAAAAATCGATTCGAATACGAATTTATAATAATTATTATTATTTCCTCTCACTACGTTTCAATAAATTCGACTGACAGTGAATAATTTGTCGTTCGTCATTAATTATTTCACACGCGCACACTATATTCTTTAATAATAATATCATGTAATCTATAATAATAATAATAATAACAATAATTATGGTTACGAGTTACGACTCACGAGTTCTAGCCGGTCCGATCATCAAACCTTCAAACAATAATGCTCAAAATAATATAATATTACGGTCTCGTGTAACATTATAATATAATATCTACTACGAAAGGTCGAGCCGATATTTGAGTGAAACCCGCGAATACACTCATAAAAGTCCAATCAGTCATTGTAATAATAATATTATACCAATCATCCGATTTCTTGGCGCATTCCATACTGTTATATTATAATGTAATCGAAACGTTTAAGCTTTAAACCAATAAACCGAATGTTGATACAAAATGACAATAATATTTTCTAGGTTTTAGTCGATTAAATTTTAAGGAATCTCTTACTATAAAAATATATAATAGGTAATTATTGACAATAAAAATATGTTCTAAGTGGTTATTACGTTTATAATAATATTATGTTAATCGTTTTTGTATAATTTTTTGTAACAAATTATTTACGTAATTAATACCTATTAACGTGGATATTGTAAATGTGCATACGATAATAAATTAAAATAAAATATATATATAAATAATAATAGTATAATATGTATGTACTACATTTCTCTCGTCAAGTTTATGTAGTTTTTATTTTTACCGATTTTGCTTTCAACGAATACATAGAGATGTTTAATAATATAATTAGTAGTTAACTAGGTGTGACCCCCATTTTTTTTCTGTTAATTTCTAGTTTATTAATATAATACTTAGGTAATAGTATATAATATAAATATGTTAATACTGATGTCAAAAAGTGATTACATAACACACACACATGTTCCACGAAACTATAAAATGGTTATTTTCCGATAAATCATATTTTCTATAAAATATTTTGTAAAAAATAATCGAAATTTAACACAGCTATATATTATAATAACTCAAATTAATGCAATTATGCATCGAAAAATTAGGGAGCACTTTATTCATGTTACACATAACCAGTGTCAGTCTAGCTTATAATTTGGCCTCTGGCATAGTAATCATTAATGAGCCCCGACTCTCCATACAAGCTTTATAAATAATTTAACTGTCATTTAATTGCAAAAAATGATTCATTACTTTAAAAAATAAAAATTATAACCAGCAAGTTTTACATACTTTTTTATAATTCGTACTCATAAAGTTAGAAAAATAATTCAATAAAAATAGTTATTTTTTTAATTGATTGCTGGAAAATGGAGATTTTATCTTTGTTCATAAGTCAAATGCTGGCTTCTTCAATAAACAACAAAATAAAGGAATTACAGATATTGATGACTTATCGGAGATCAAAGTTTGGTTTTTAAAATACTCGTTCACACATGACTTGTGAGCACGAAGTACATCAGAATGTGTTTGAATTCTATTCATAATGTGTTGAATAAACCAGACGTAATTTTAAAAACAAACATTTGGGCCCCCGGTAATCGCCGGATAGCCGGGTGGGCCAGACCGACACTGCATATATTAGTATATTATATATATCGAAGTTATTTTCCAAAAATAAAAAACTCAACTACCATCTAGATTGTGATGTTATAAATAATAAATTAAAAAAGATAAACATAGAATTTTTATTTTGTTAGTGCACACCCAACACATCAAAACATAATATTATAATAATTATGTGTGAGGTGTATAATAACGAATAGTGTATATTATTATTATTATTTTATCATCTATTCATTTCAAGTTTCATCCTAAATATATTTTTCCTTAATTTGTTTTATTGTTTTGTTTACACTTCATAGAATTATTATATTTCGTTTTTGGCGAGAGCGTGTTAAAAGTTTAATCAGTTAAATTTTATATTATGTGTTTTAGGTTTTAAGCATAACATTATATTATATAGTATTACTTACTTACATAATAATATTATATCTAAGGGAAGTTATTTATAAGCATTCAACATTCTTTTAACGGTACCGGGAATAAAACAAACGTATTCTTTACGTAAATGTGTTTACAATTTTAGGTGGGTGTTTATTTTTATAAAATACTTAAGCGTCAGCAATTAGCATTCAATTACCTACTTACAATGTGGCAGAGAAAACAGTTTTAGTCAAATTATATCGAAAAATAAGAGTACAAAACAATAGTATTTTACGTTGAAAAACATGTTACTTATAGTTTATTATAATAAAATATATCAGTACAGAATTATTGTTTGTTAAACCCACACATAATGACATAAACTACTCGTAAAAAATAAAAAAAATCGATTTCTCGTGTACCTATTATTTATTAATGTATGATAATAATAATAAATATATATATAGGTATATGCCTAATTATTTTATGTATTATTTTATAAGCAAACGAAACAAATCTGTGTTTTTGGTGACAATAATTATCACTTTTTTTTTAAATTATTATTACTATTATTATAATAATTGTTGTTCTTTATTTCTTTATTATTAAGGACCGTGAGTAAAATTTGAATTTTATGTAAACCTTGACAATAATGTTTCTTAGACGATTAATAAATAATAATAATATTTAGGTAAACCTTTAATATAATAAGTATATATGTATTTATCCCTTGAAATATTTTTTTTTTTTAATGTATCATTCATACGATTAATATTACATTTAAACATGTGTAGATATTGAGATATAAGAAACAAAAGAGAGAGAAAGAGAGAAACACGGGGGTGTTGTAAAAATATCCTTTTTTTATATTTTAAATGTGTAAAACAAATATGTTACGGACATGGTAAATTGAGCGAAGAAGATTTAATATAAATATATTTATATATCAAATAAATAGATTTGTGTACACCCGATTGTCTCTCTCTCTCTCTTTCTCTCTAAAAAAAAAAAATAATTAATTAAAATAATTTTTTTGTATAAACTAATTTAGACTTTATAAATGTGTTAATGTTACCTTTATATGAACACTTGACAATAATATTAGTATAATTTGTATATTTATTGATAAAAGCTATTTATTTATTTATTTTTTTTTTTTTGACAAACTTTATCAAAATATAATGAACTTACATATTATTATTAAACTAGTATAATACCTACAGCTGTATTCCAAATATGAAATAATATCCATAAATTGATATTATTAAGTAGAAATAGAAGATGTGAATGTTTTCTTTATTATACCTACCACTATTTGTTTTGTTTTTTCGTTTCATTATGTTCTCGAGGAGTTATAATTATTATACTATGAACATGTATATCTATTAAATAGCAAAGTTTAAAATTTATTAAAAAGTCGAAAATATTTAAAACTTTAAAATTTATCTACAATGTAAATCGTATGACTGGATTTTCAAAATAATTTAAATACATACTTCTTCTATTTATTTAATAAAAAAAAAATACTAAGTATATTGTATGCTTTACATTTATCCACTGTGTATTATGTATTATATTTACTCATTGGCACGGGTAAAGGTGATATAACATGTTAATTTTATTATATTATTTCAATAGCTGTCACATTAAACGGTTCACATTGAAATATGTAATTATTATTTTCTATTAAGTAAAGAAAATAAATGAAGAAGTAGTAAAGCCCGCCTAAAAGTTTTTAAACTATAATAATGAACCTTACACAGAGAAAGATTATAGTGATTAAATGAAGGATATAAAGTTTAACAATTTTACATAAAAACGTACTATAATAACCGAATAACGCCCGCAATAATAAAAACATTTTAATAATGTTCTATAAACATCTGTAGTTATGGTGGTTCATCATATGTTCATCATACCTTCCTTCCTCTTTCAATATTTAATGTTTAAGTGATGTCAAGTCTAGTCTAGCCAAATTACATCTTACTAATTCGGTCGAGCCTGATGGCCTCTCAGGTTCTTTTATTTATAATCTTAGGTCTGTTTAGTGCTTTCCATTATTTCTTATTTATAGTAAATCTTTAACTGAAAATGTCTTTTCTAATATTTGGAAAATTAGTTCGGTTACTCCGACTTTAAGTCAGGTGACGTTACGGATGTCATTAATTACAGAACAATCAGTACTATCAGTCACACTGCCAAACTACTTGAGTTTTTTGTTTTGGAGTCCATACATAAGCCTATTAATAGTATCGATAAACAACACGGATTTCCGCCCTGAGCGTTCAGTTACGACTTGCAATTTAATTTTTACTGAGTACGTCTTTGAGGCTTTTAGCAAGCATTTGCAGGTTGATTCATTTATTTTGACTTTGCCAAGGCCTTTGACCATGTGAACCACCGTTCTTTGCTTAAAGTTTTGTTGCATTTTGAGTTTAGCGAGTCTCTAAAGTCGTGGTTACGTTCCTATTTGTCTGAGAGGAAACAGCTTGTCAGGATTAATGGCTTTTGTTCCAGCCCAGGTAATATATCCTTAGGTGTACCTCAAGGAGGGCATCTTTCATCCATTATTTTTACTCTTTTTGTTAATTGTATCAAAGATGTGATTAAACACAGTGAACTTTTTATATTTGCTGATGATATTAAGCTTTTTCTCTGTATTAGCGCCGCTGATGATTATAAACTGTTTCAATATGATTTTAATGCTGTTACTTGTTGGGCCCAGGGACTCTGCTTAGAGCTTAGTATTCTTAAATATCATACTATGACCTACACTCATTTCTACGAATATATCATGTTTAAATACTCTGTTAACGATATTTCTCTAAAGTATTCAAGTGATTGTGTTATAGACCTTGGTATTTCTTTTGATCGGTCACTTACTTTTCAGAGTCAAATTGAAAAAGTTACATGCAAGGCATAGAAGCTTTTCGGATTTGTTAAAAAGAAGGTTGGTTGAGTTTAAATTTCCAGTTCTCTTAAGACTTTGTATTACTCTTTTGTTCGGTCTGTGTTGAAGTATGGTATAATTATTTGGGAGACATGCACACTTGATGGTAATTGTCAACTTGAAAGAGTTCATCGTACATTTTTGAAATTTGTTGCTTTCGTATTAGGCATTGGGTACGCACATCATAAGTATAAACTAGTGTAGCAGCGTCTCCATTTGCCTACCCTTTGTGATAGAAGGAAACAGGGAAACCTAACGTTTCTTTCTAAACTTATTAATGATGAAATTGATGTCCCTGCCTTCCTATCTAAAGTCAATTTCAGAGTTCCTACTTTTTATTCTAGATACTCTTTCCTTTTCCGTATTTATTATTTTCCGTTTTTAAGCAGCAGTAATTATTTAATTAATCACCCTTTTGTCCTTATGATAAAACTAGCCACCGAAGACCCACAATTTCTTAGTACTTTGTGTAATTATTATCTGTTTATTCTTAAATTTATGTAATTTTCTTGTTAATTATTCTTTAATACAAAACAATGTAATTGGGATCGTCTCGTATTTAATATATATAATAAATGTTCAACGTAGTTAGCGTAATAAAAGTAATCTAAACTTGACTAATAATAATTATGAAAAAAATGTTATTATAACTATAATTCATAAATTACGGTTGTTTAAATTCAATTAATTTTTATATTTAAAAATACTATTAGGTACTTTGTAATTTAAATCTTATAATATTATAATGTTGCAGGTTTTACTCACTTTGCTTAAACCGCAAGAATTTATATTAGATTCTGACATAGTTACATGAAATATTTTCCACATACAAAAATAGTTGATAAATAGTAGAATCTTCGAAACTTTGTTACCACAACTCAACCGCAATAAGGGTAACCCATATAATCACAAAGTTGCATGCTGGCGTCGTAAACATATATGTAGATACAGTGTAAGCACCACTAATATAAGCCATATAATATCGTATATAACCATTAACCATAATTTATAAACCTAGCTACTTGGATAAATTGATTTTATAAAAAGCTCATGTATAAATTGTTTTGGCAGACATCGTTATCCATCCTTATAAGAGAGTAAAAAGTTACATAAAATGTGTAATGAAATTTTGTTAACATTTTCCCGCCCACTTGAGCAAACAAATTATTACATTTTTGTTTCTATTTGTATTTTAATTATGATAAAATAATACAAAAAATATTATAAAAAGTTCGGAAGTTGATAGCCTTAAAAATATTTTTACACAAATGCAAATATAACGTAAAATTAGTTTTAAAAATGACCATAAAAGATTAGAAATAATGGTTTAAACATAACATATTACTAACCTAACGGATTAAATATTTTATAATATACTTAAAATATATTTTATGTGAAGTATATTTAAAAGTTTTTTTGTCATCTTGAAGAATATATATTTTAACAAATTATTTTAGATTCTGAGCGAATTAAATACGTGACTGTTATCACGTTTTAAAACAGTAAAATAGCTCTGATTTTCTACATCGACATCTTTTCTGATAGAAAAGTAAATCTAGTTAGTACTTTTTTTTTTGGAGGAGGAGGTCAAAAGTAAAAAATTCTCAATAATTTTTAAATGCGTCGGGAAAAACAAAAAAAAATTAGGAAATTTTTTTAACAAAATCGATTTTTTTTTTGTAACAAAAAAATAATGATTGTAGTACAAATTTCACTGAATATTTGTATAAGTATTTTATATACACCATAAAATTTATCGTAAATCTCTAATAGTTTTTTATAAGCGTCTAAAATTAAAATTTCGAGAAAATACGTACAAATCACGTAATTTTGTAGTTTTTTTTTTTTTTGATTAAGAAATTCATAAAAAATTTTCTATTTAAATCATAGATTTCAAAATTCAACACAAGATTCTGTATAAGTTTTAGTACCTTAAAAAAAAAATACTGGAAAATCCAGATAATTTTTTATATGCGTTTTAAATTAGACATTAGATATTCACCCATTTTCTCCGAGAACGATTTTCGTATTTTAATGTAATTCAAAAAGGAATAACCGTAGACATTTAAAATTTTCACCAAACGTTAAGATTATCATTTTATATATACTAAAAATTTTAAAAATATTTTGCTAATTTTTAAATTAATTGTAGGCTAAGAAATTTTCTGTTTTTTAAACTTTTCTACAAATATCAATAAAAATTTTTCGTTGTGTTAAATTGCTTAAAAATTTAATACAAGATTCCTTATAAGTTGTTATAATAGCAGACCAAAATATTGTATTATTAATTGTAAAATTAATTATTTTAATCACAATAATATCATAAAAATATAAAATACACTTAATTATGTAATCTGACAGACCGCGGTCTTCGCTCACAATTATTTCTCGTATATACATACAATGATAATAGTATATCATTGAATTATAATTTAATAAATCCATTACAGTCATCCCACTGTACTGCAAAGCAGTACCCACTTGTTTTTTTACTTTTTATATTCAATATATATATTGATACCGGTTCTGAAAATCTTTCATTATCAAATATTCTCTACTTACAAATGAAATTAATAAACAGTTGAATCTTAGAAACTTTGTTACCGTAGTCCGTATCTCAACTATGAGACTGGTACCCATATATTCACATATTGTCGTAAACTGTACTGGCGTTGTAAAACAAATATGTACACTACTTATATAATATAAGTCATATATCATAAAACCATTAACCCTAAATTATAGTTCTAGCCACTCGAATATATTGATTTTATGAAAAGCTCGTGTATATTGTTTCGGGAGAGATCACTATTAAAAGTCACATAAAATGTTTGTTGAAAAATTATTTTTAATATTTTCCTCACACACTGATGCAATATGTTGAGTAAACAAATCATAGCAAATTTTGTTTCTGTTTTATTTTTTATAACGATAAAATAATACGAAATATTAGTTATTACTTTATTACTATTATTAGTTTGTATTATAATCATTTTCCTTGTACTTCATTTTGGTGACTATTATTTAATATTTTCTACCAGTACTTATTTTATATATTTAAGTAATTCAACAGTTTTTTTTAATATTTAATTTACGATTCCAAAAAGTTGGTACAGGCAGGATATTTTATATACTATAGAGAGTATAAACAGCATAAAGTTAATGATCACTTGTCTTAGTTTGGAGTTAAAGTTTATAAAATAGCATTGTTTTATTATTTTAAAATTACGAATCATAAAAGTTTCAGCGTTTTGTGAAATTTATTGAATGCGTTTTAAATTACCAAAAAATATTAAATCTTTATAAAATACCTAATATATTGCTTATACAATTTTACATTTGAAATTATTAACAATTTTTACCTATTCAAGTTTTTTCTAAAAAAATCACATATCACCTAACATTGTGAAACCTTAGTTTTTTTATCATCCTTAAAATATAAAAAATGTTTAACTTAAACGTAGGTACTTTATCATATTCAGCAATCGTTTATGTATACAAACGAATAAATATAATATAATATGTTTATGCGTTTAGATATATCAATTTATATTTAAAACGAAAAAATAAAACGTATGTTCTCAAACATTAATATTAGTTTTTTTAATGAATATCGAACAATATTGAAAACCACTAAAAATATTAAAACTAATGATTGAAATTATACTCTATATACTCTAAACAGCTTAACAGCTAGTTATTATTCCAAAACCACACAATATGTTTCAATACATTATTGAAACCAACAAAGGTATATTCCAATACACCTGCACTAGTGGCTACATATTGATTTTATTGTAGCCTTGTATGTAGTTATGTAATATAAGTGCCTACGTTTGACAAATATGTATGTAAATTACCTACGTGTAATAAAATACATTTATAATATCAATAAAACGATTCTGCGAGAATAATTATTATAAATGCGTATACCTGCCTAACTTATATGGACTATATGGAATATTATATACTTATAATATTTATTTCGTGTAATGACCATATTGAATTCCATTCGAGGGTATTATAGAGGTGACCTGCAAACAGTCTAGTATAGATATTTTAATATGCATATTAAATATTATCTATATATAAATATAATATTTATTATAATATATATGACTAAATAAAAAGATTGAAATTTAAAACACATTTTATGCCTATTTATAATAATGTTATTTTATTCTGAATCAATTTTTACTTAATTTATTTTTAAATAATTCGTTAAAAACGATGTATCCGCATCGGCTCCCATCTTTCACTTGAAGGTGGCAGTATCGATTCCATCCCTGCAATGCCAGTGGTATGAACGTATCGGCTCCCAATTAACAACATTTTTTTTACATTTACAGGCTGAGGACTGTTAACAGTGAGAGAAAATTCTCTGTAGGCATAGTTAAAAATGTTGTTGAAGTTTAAAATAAATAAATCTAAAAAAATTGTGTTGGCTTTTAAAAAATATAAATAAAATAAATCAAAACAAATTAAACTGAATGAATACTAAAATACTTGTGATTTTAACTTGAAGAAAACTTTTTTTTACATACTCCGCCCTAATAATTTGTCCTTGTTTTGATCAATACATTTCAGAATAAAATTACATATGTTTTGCTGGTTTTTAATTTTTTTTCCTAACATTCTTGATGCGGAGCTTTATACGTGTGTCAACCTGTATCTGCTTCAGAATGTCCATGAAATTGAAAATGTTAGGATGAGCAGCCGTGAACTCAGTATTAAATTTTGTGTGAACGCAATAAGGCTACTTAACCGACAAAAAGGACACACACCCGAAGCCAATACAGTATTGTCCATTAAAAAATCTATTTTTTTTTTTATAAAAAAATATGCACAAAAATAGTTTTTGTTATGGCTACAAATTCCTGGAGGTCCACTCGAGTTTAGGTAGAAATAATCTGACATTGATATGTGTGTGTATTGTGGGGGTCTGTAGGGGTGCTGAGGTCAAACTACAGCTGTCTACATAGACATATGTAATATATATTGGAATTATATATCTATGGTTATCTGCATTAAACTGAAAGGTACAAAACAAACATATATGTATAAGGACATATGGTAATATAGTACTATATTTTTATAACATAAAGGCATTAAATATGTGAGTAATGATTATTTAAAATCGTTTGATATAAATATTTCAAAACATATTATGATAATTATATGAATAAAACTTCACTGCGAAAACCAACGGCTGCCCATATACGACGCTGCGGTAATCGATAGGTATTTGGATTTCAGTTATTCCAAATCATTATAAATTATGTATCTAAACACTTTTGTCGTGTAAATAATATCATATCGGCCAGTAGGTACAATAGCCGGCATGGTGGTCTACGTAGAGCGTTCATCGACGAGCCTTGAAACACACGCCGTCGTCATTAAATCAATTACGCCCGCAATATATATTCGAATAAGGCGTTAGTGAACGAAAAAAAATATACATATAATATATATATATATACGATTTGAATACCGAGTGAAGCATATAGGTAACAAATATACGATTTAATGGTATTATGCACACGACTACACAAACACATTTAAGATATAAAATATTCGACGTCCGACACGCGGCGACACCTATTGAAAAGAGCTTGGCAGTCGGTTGTAAGACCTAACAGACAGAAATTGGAAATATAAACCTTATATTGTTATATTCATAAATCATCACAGCTAATATTCTGAAAATCGTTCAAATTTTAACTCATCGGTATTATAATCCACGGACTAAGAAAGAACCTTGTCGACAGGCCGCGGAATCTGGTTCGTAACTTTTACGTATATTTTACTCCCCAGCTTCTTTACACATCTATCACGAACCTTAAGATCCCTCCCGTATCCCTGTCATTCACCCAAGACTTGTCGTTCTCAGTCCATTCTTTGAAATATAGGCGCAACTAGACCTAAGTTTTAGGTGGTACTAAAATTATGTATACTTATCTCACTAACCAGTGTGTTTACAAAGTAAATACTCGTCTTATTATGATAATATAATATTTATATACCTAATATTTTACATGTTATAACAACTATAATTGTATAAATGTATAATTTAAATTCATTTCAAAACTATTTTCCTTGTTTTTATGCTGTACTTATCGATAAACTGATTCTGTTTTTATGTTATTTGCAACACCTTTTTAAATATTTAAAATTTATCTCAACCAATTATTAATTCGTTGCATACTTGGAAAACTGTGTTCACATGTTACAGAACTCATTGGAATTGTAACTGCAATTTGAATAACTTGTTAAAGTTAGGAAAATTCTTTTTTTTTTAATAGTTCTCTTTAATAAAAACGTCAAATAAAAAAAAATTATGGTGCTGAAGTATCCCTAAGTGCCCCCCTCCTAGTTGTGCCTATGGTAATCCATGGTATGAACTATAAGAGAAAACAAAAAAAAAAACAGTAGTTACGGAATCTCCTAAAAATGTAACTTACCTAATTTGTAATAGGTACGCATTAATTTATGTCTACTTACTTATGTAGATAACAAAATTTTTTTTATCTGACTAAATAGTAATACTTTTTTTTATATTTTTATAACAAGTTACAAGTGACAATTTTGAGTTGATCGCATCTAAGACGGCAACCTATATACGCACGACACTGCTGACGCGTGACGGCCACAATAATTCACAACTCGGAATAATACCTAATAATTACTAAGTATTTATTACGACATAACCCACCTCACACAATATTTTTATTATTAGTAGTGTAATAGTGTTCATCGCATTAGTGTGTGACCACCACCACCTGTCATGCTGCGATATCACAGAACGCCGCCGCGGTAGTGGAAACGTCGGCGACGCACCAACCGTCGCGGTGGCCTTCGACAATGACTCGCTTGTTATCAGCATCGTGGTAAGTGTGGTACTCGCGCGCACACGTTATCGCGGTCGCCGTAGGTATGTGCCACATGCGGTCCTGAACGTTCGTGAACGGTGCAGTACATCGCAGTCGTCCGGTGAACGCTGATCTCGTCGCGCTTATTAAAATTTAAATTGCTTAATAGTATTTTGTGCGGTGGCACCGAAGCTGTTTGGCCAGATATTCGATTGTGGGTGCAGAGGTTTTCAAGGAACGTTTAAATAAAATCGCCATACGACCTCCTCGCCGGGAGTAGTGTGTGATAGACTCCTGAGTTCGAAGATGACTCGGTGACATCGGATCCGATTCCGCACGGTGCACGGGAATACGACAGGGTTAATTGTTACCAGGACGCAGGCCACAAGCAGGTAAATAATTGGATTTTTACCGGAGTCGGCGGATTATAATATTGAGATTTCGTTGTCGTTGTGTATAATCATCGCCGATTTTACAGTTTATTGTAATATAGTTATCGTGGCGCAGAACACGTTATGTATTATATTATTTTACGACGTTGTTGTACTGATTACCAGTTAAGGTATAGTCCATCGTTGGAATTTCAGTGTTTTTTTATTATTATACCATAAACCCGTTACGATATTGTAGGCACCTACCTGAGCTCATTTCGGCACCACCCTCGCAACCACCCCACCACGTCTGGACAATATTACGATAGTACTGTCTATACGTGTTTTTTCCAAGCAGAATTTCTACTATCTATTCGCCAAAACATGAGCTAAAATTCTCAATGCACGATGTATAATATTTTTATCACTAAAGTCTTACGATTAGACGCACCTGGAATGTAGGAAAAAACGCGGGTGACTAAGGATAACTTTGTCGATACTGTTGTAGAATAATGATCGTAATAAAATATTAATGCGTTGAATTCGAGTTGAACTTTTAAACGGAAACCACTATGATCGCCGGACTGATTGTAAAATGTTAATGCGTTTATAATAGTTTATTATATATTTGTAACGATAAATTCAAAAATCAAGACGGGCTTGGTGGGTTCAAAATAATCGTATCAAAAGTGTAAATAAACCATAAACATATTGTAATCGTTGGGCTTTAAAACCACTTATATAGCCATATAGACATGGGTCGATACGATGCATACAAATCTTCCCACCTTAAATTCTATCTTATTACCTAAAAAGAGATATAAGTCTACTGGTTCTCACAATAACATACACATCGTAAATAATTATACCACTTTATTCGTTATCGCTGGTAGATCATCATCGGCATAAATATCGTTTATTTACACCGAATAATATTAGTTACAACTAGACAAGATGCCCGAGACAAAAATGTATTATTATTTCTCTGCTTACTTTGGGTAAACATTTTTAAGCGCCAACCTCACGAAGAATGTAATAGTCAATTAAGACCAAAATTAAAAAAAAAAACTAACATTTTATTAGGTACTTTATAAAACCATAGTATGACACGACGCTTATTTGTACGTTCGATTTATTTTTCCTCGGTATACTTGCACTTCTTAGTTTCGAACGATGCTTTAAATATTTTTTATAAAATCGTATATAACACATATCCAAAATAAACAAAATTATAAAATACGAAATGAAAAACAAACCAACGTATAATAATATATTTTAAATTTGTATACATTTGCCTGCCTCGTAATATTACCGTCTTACTTTGTGGTTTAGACTTTGGCCCTTGATATTGGTGTCCTGAAAGACACATACATACCCGAATTTCTACTGGTCGTGACACTGCAACTCACTCCCTACCAAAAGTGTCCATGTACAATCACCTAGTTTTCTGACAATACGAAAATAGTGTAATTCTCGTTCATTATAGCACGTGCATTATTCGTATAAGCTAGGTAACCTATCTATATTATATATTATTGTTTAGATAATTCTAATACACCTTACGTCGTAAGTATCACGAGATCGTGTTGTCATTATCGCAATACGCACTGACCGCGCGACCGGAAAGGAACGCATTAAAAGTGCCGCTTTGAACTTTATGATCGTTTTTAATGGTTATTAATCGAGATATCGTGTACGGCGTACAGTTTATATAACCATTTCAAGGTGCGTTAAAACGATATATTTATACATTATTTATTCAACAGTATTATACAACACTATCTAACCGCAGTTTCTGTCCCCGACAAAAAGGATTTGTGCACAGACGAAGGAGCCAATAATCTGCATTTGACAAGGCGGCAATATGTGTGTAGTACACACTGTGTACCCACCTACTATATTATGTAAATATAATAGTTGTGCGTATAAGCGACAATAGTATTTTTTGCGTGGTATGCCGAGTTTCACGCACAAAGGTTTTTTTTTATAATAACAATGTATTTTATTATGCGTTTAATTCTGCGGCAATGGCAATTTCTGAATTGTGTATGAATTTTTTAAAACCTTATCGCGTAAAACAATAATTTCCTCTGCCATGATATAATAATAATAATAATATTTTGACGTCGTCAGAAACGCGTTACGAAAAGACATCCTGCTCTTATCATCGTTCGTAGTTTTTTAATTCCGTTCTGACAAATGTGTCTGCACATATAGTCATTTATCGGACGGCCATCCGGTTTACGCAGCCATAGTATATTTTTTATTAACCATATTTTAAACGAACTGATTTTTTTTCATTGATGCACCATTAAATATATTGGTAAGTTTGTAACAGTTTTATTCGATTATAAATTGAGCATTGCACTAATAGGGTTTTTACAAAAACTATTTTAAAAAATGTTCTTCTTTTGAATACAGAATTACAAATTTGGGTAAAAAAGGTACAAAATCTAAAAAAACAGGTACCAAAATACCGTGTTTTTACAAGAACTATTTACCGAAATTTTTAAGCAACAAATATCGTTTGAGTATGTTATGTAAATGTGTTACGTTAAACACATCATCCACTGTTGTTCACACATTTTTCGTAAATTTTTATTTAGCTTGTCTTGGAAAACGAACGTTGAGATTAATCATAGAGAAGAGAGAGGTGTCTTTGTTTATAACTTCTGTATAGGAAATTAAAGGTTATGTAAGATTCTATTCTTCCGTTTTGTAAATAATGATAATTATTATTATTATTATAATAGACTCAGTACAATTTTACGATCGAGTCTTATGCTTTTGTTGTAAGTGTTATAACAAATTTTTTTTCATTGAAAGTGATGAAGTTTTACTACCAACTTTTACGATTGCGGTTGAGTTAATTATACGGTTACCAGTTGCTGTTCTCTCTCATGAACACTCATACTCTCTCTAGTTTAAACGATCATATATGTTACATGCACCTATTTGATATTTTTTCGTCATGTATGTCAAATAATATGATACGATTATTTGATGCCTACCTAAAATAATTGAAATTTTGTGAAATGTGTCAAAACTTAAAATGACTAAACCGATCATGAGAAACCGATGAGAGATACGTACGTCCGGAATTCCCTGCACTGTTAACCTAATAATAATGTAGCCGTGGATATATTACTGTATATTATAGTAACTATAGAGTAGACAAATCACGGACGTTCCCCCTTGATGTTTTCTGTGTAGTAGAATATTTCCTCCCTCCTCCTCCATTCAATATATTATTAATTATTAATTATATTTTATTTAAACAATCTTTTATCTTTTATATATAATCTTATTTTTTTAAATTATTTTAATTGTAATTTTTACTGTTTCAAGTACTTCAATTAATCAAAAATATGTTCGTCTCTAATTTATTATATTTTTGAAAATAAAAAAAAAATTATATATTTTATTTTAAAAAAATTATTTCATATTAAATAATAAATAATATATTAAATTCAATATTATTAAATAGAAAACTTAAAAAAAAAAATGGGGAGAAAATGTTCACATCAAAAATATATTGGGGAAAAAATGTTCTACTACACCGAAAACAGTCCGGGGGGGGGGGGGGGGAAATGTTCATTTACAAGATACTTGTAATATATATAATATAATAAATATTAACATAATATATTGTCACCTTTCTCCAGAACTATAATAAATTTCGCCAAAATGTCAAGTCCTCCAGTTTTATTTTATTTCCAGTTAATTGGTATAATATGGAAACGTCGCCAGTATTAAGGTTTATATTAGCATGCCTACAAATTGTATCAGATTTTAAATTTTTGTACATTTTTTGGCATACCTATTACGGGTTTTTAATATTTAGTTTATAAATAATTATGATTTTTTTTCATATTTAATAAAATGTAATAATTTTACATTGTTGGCTGATTTTTTTCCTTGTGGAGTTTAAATAGTTTTTGTAGAAATATGGTGTTTTTATTCTGTCGGGTATTTTAGATTTTTTAAAATAGGTACTTATGATAGAGTTTATATACATTTCTTTCTCGGTTTTAATAGTTTAATTATGTTCATTATATTCATCTAATACAGTGGTTTGCAATCTTTTTGAACTCCCGGGCCACATTCACAAATTAAAAAGAGTTTGCGGGCCAGAAAAAAATAAAAATGTTATATTCCAAATTATTTATTTTGAAAAAAACAACTGTTTAAAACTTTAAAATAATAAAATTTAATTATATTTATACAACATGATTATTTTGATATGGTATTAAATTTGTCGTTGTAGAATTCAAAGCGGGCCGTATTCAACAAAAGACGCGCAGTCCCCGGTTGCCGACCACTGGTTTAATACGTTTCGATATTGAAATAATATTAAATATTGTACAGATTTTAAATTTTATAAAAAAAAGGATATTCTAAAAAAATAAAATAAAAGGTATATTGTATGACACCCTTATTATTTGAATCGTGTATGTGAATAAAACTTAAATTTCGTTAAATTACTTACATGCGGGACGCGCAATTAAAAAATACGACGAGTAACCTACCTGTCTTGCCAATATTATTAAGTACACAGTTTGTGTGTTCGTCATTTATGGAAAAACACCTTGAGAATCAAAAAAAAAAAAAAAAAACTCTGAGTAAATGTTTTATGTAAATATTACTATTTACCGATTGATGATTTGACGAGATTTGTTTTCGAAATAAAAGTAATGTGTCTATAAATTATATTTCACTGTATATTGCAGTATCTAAAAATAACAATACGTTTATCCTTCACAATACTTTATAATTATTCCAAATTATTAGATATTATGTCTACATTATTGTGCTATGATTTATGATGAGTTTTTATATAAAAACATGGCATAAAAATACAATTAAAAAAAATTCTAATAAAATATTTACGACCCACAATTATGTTTGTAGAACATATTGGTACCTGCTAAGAAAGTGCCTATATATTTATTTAAAAATCACTTTGTCATGACATGACTGGAGGTTTTATTTCGCGCGTGGGAGCGATGCCGTTCGTAACTGGGCCATGTTTTAACTGTTAATTCGACAACCACCCTGCAAGTACATTAACGCATCGATAGTGTCATCGTATAGTCTGATATCCCTGTGCATTCCTAGTGGTTATTAATATTCAATTGGTTAAATGTACGTATTTAAATTATAATTATATTATGTTATGACCCATCATCGCTGTACGTGCGTCCACAGAATACGATAGTAGATATCTATATACATAATAATTATATCACAGTCGTCGAACATGCCAATTTTCACGGACTCGATTCGAAAAAAAAACTGACAAACCGCATTTCAATGACTCACGCGCTCGAATGACTCATAATAGGGTCGGGGCAGTGTTTAGCATGCCTAATGATCACAATAGTGAAATAATAACACGTGTCTGGACCAAAATTGTCGGTGTTTATCGTACCTAGTCGGCTTGTCTGATCACTTTTCGTCAGTCTCTTATATATATACGTACGTATTATTCAGATGCCGCGGCTGGACTGGTTTCTTTTACCCGATTGTAGAAAACATTTATTTACTATTATTTTCAAAAAATAAAATTTTCCCGCGGCTACATCGAGTGCCACCGCCCAGGAATCGCGAAGGATCAATTATTTTACTTGATTTTATGGAAAATAACACACGTTACATGTATGTAACAGCGTGTTTTCTACACCATCGAAGACGTGTACCGGAAAATAATATGTTTCTTCTCTCTACAAACATCATAACAGTATAATATTAAAAATCATGTACCAGTTTGCAACTACCGATGATTGTGCAAACCCCGAAGCGATATACAAGGAAAACATTTAAATATGAGCTCTGCATGTATTGGTATATTATTATAAATATATTTCGAGTTTGACACGAACGTTCAGGTATTTTATTCTACGGGTGAAATATACCGAACTTTCTACGTCTGTGTGTAGTCAAAGATTATAATATTATTATGATGAATAACTGCTGTAGACGTGTGTTAAAAAATATTGACCCCTGCGGCTTCGGATCAACTTTACTATTTAATAGTAGATAGGTACACGATTTCGAATGATCTCAGCAAAAACAATATGATATTAATAGTCAATGGTGTTTACATTTTTAAATGTCAAGTAATTTATACTCATTATGTTTCTAGTTGTTTTTTTTAAGTACCGCTATACATCTATAATACATGATTTAGACAAACCACAAATTTAACCCTGTGAAAGTGAAAATTTTCCATCGACGGCGGAGTATCTTTTATGGTTTGTCCGTTGAATGTTATGGCACTGTTTTTTTTTCTTTTTTATAATCAAATTAATTGAGAACAACGCGGAATAGAATCTGGAGGTGACAGGCGACAGGTAACAGGTGGTTTAAGACAAAAAACTAAACATGTATTAGACTCTTCGCAAAAGCGCATTTTTTATACGACAATCTTACACAGATTTATAATGATGATATAAGAATATTATGAATGATTTATGGAAACAATCGTAATGGTTATTAAATGGGTGAACGGCAAATAGTTTTTATTATTGTTTTAATGGTTTGTATAGCTGATTATCCACGTGCCATGGTCATTTGATTCAAAATTATAACCTTTTTTGTTTTCATTTGGAATTTCAATTCAGTATTGCATAATATTTTTCAATGTCAACGCACAATTATTATTTCGCATCATCGTGAATTATGTAATGCGTATATAACGCTTAGATACGAAGAGTACATATGTAGAATACTGTACATATATATTATATTTCACAGAGAATACAAAATAACTATTGGCACGATAATAATGCATAGTACGGCTATCGCAAAAGAGTAATTGCAACTGCGAGAAAATATAGAGGAAATATACGCACCTGTATTTTATTATTTTATGATAAAAAATCTATATATTTCGTATATTATGCTATTATTTTGAATCGATTTAATAGGTACGATCGTAAAAACTAATTCGAGCATTGAACTCCGCCGTTTATACACGTTTCGCCTCAAACGAAATAAGAATAGGCACTAATCGTTATTTGTTTTCAAATTTATAATATAATATGTATTATGCAGGTTAGGTCCTACTCTTGTGGTGTTGTGATTACAATATTGTAGTATGGTTAGTAAATCCAGGTTCTGGGCGTATCTCGCACTCATTGTATCTACAAACAGTAATAATATATTATATTATTGGGCACGCATTTTTTATGGAAGAAAACAGTGCCCACTAATAGAATTGCGTCACAAAAGTCTATTGTCCTCTAAGTTTCACTGTTCTGTTAATCCAAAACGCACACAATGTACCTATAACGACGGCGGAATTTCTATGGCACCTATCATATTACGATGTGTGAAAATATCCTGATTTATGAAAAATAAATAAAATATAATACTATACGTATAAAATAGATACCCATACACGATAGTATCTAAATTTAGAAACGCGAGATTAAGAAATAATATTAACCGTATAATAATATGAAGGATGATGTAAGTACATATAATATAATATATTTGTCAAGTGCAAAGTTTGCATTACTGAGTTTAAGATTTTACAAGTTATAATAGTGATTCTTTCTATTATAGCTTTATTGTGCTAGGTATAATAATATTATAGTCTGTATTAAAGTTACTTATGGTTTCGAGATTAACTAATTAAGTTTAACGACGAGTTATTTTCTACACTATAATTTAATGTGAACTAAATATGTTATTTTTAAACACCACTCAGTTGGTGTAACTTGTAGAAAAACTAAGTTTCAATATGGAAGAAATAAATTTTTTTTTTTGTTAATTTTGGAAAATAAAGTTTTTATTTGTTTGTCTTATACATATACGAGTACAGTTGTATTCTGTTTATACATTTATAAAATATATTATTCAATCATATATATTATGCTTAAAATGAAATATAAAATGTTTATTTTATATATTTTCGTTGTATACGATTTTATTATATAGTTTTAATAGAATTGTAATAGTCAAAATAATTTTATTTACTCCATATTAAAGTTGAAATAATAAAGTAATTTTTGTTCTGGCTTGCTGTCTCAAATTCTTGACTCCTGGAAATATGTATTGAACTTTGCACATATTACAGCAGCTGTAGACGTGACTATCGATCCAGAGTATCAATTTCAGAGAACTACAAAAATTGCTATACTCACAGAAAATTTACGATCGAAATATAATTACACAATTCATCATCGCGGATTCAACATGTTTTAATGCAGTACGTCATTCCGCTTTTAACAATACATGATATTGTACAAATTATGTGGGTAAAACGATTTATAATCGTAATTTATGTAATATATTCTAATGATGTTTCGAGTGTAATTAATGCTTAATAACCAATCAAACCGAATGATCGCATTTTCAAACGACGATTCGTTCGCTTTTCAATCGGTTTTAATAATAATTGTACTTAATAGATTTTATAAAACACAATAATGACTAATAAGTATAACGTTTATGAGTCACTTTAATGTATTACAACTATAATGAATATGGTGGCACAAGCGTTAAGTGTTACATTATTGATATATTCATAATATTATATTGTATTACATTAAGTATTACATTAATATAATATATCGGAAATTACAAGATTTTAAACTCAATTTATGTCCACAATACCAGTAAGTACCTATATTATATTACGTTCTTCAAAAAATAATTTTTTTATAATGTGCTTTTTTAAAAATAACTCAATAGTATAATTAAGTATTAACAGCCAAAAATCATATAAATACGATTATTGAAAAAACTGTTTAGCAGAGAATATAATAATTACAATCTGTTGACTCATAGTTAGACACGAATTGAGAAATACCATTTTGTATATAATTTACCCGGTATGTCTGCAATAGAGTTTAATATAAATATATAAACGGTAAACACGGATATTTTCAAAGTTTAAAGACTCGAAAGACGTCATTTACGCAGTATTTATTATCTAAATAAAAACAAAAACTATTATATCAGTTACGTTATTTTCAAATTAGTATAAATTACAAATAATATATATATTCTTGACCGTTTATGTGTATATTATGCACACTATTATCGTGGTTTTTTTTTTTCTGGAGATGATGGCTGTGTGTGTGACGGACATACATGTGCAACTATCATACCAAAAGTACATTATTTGATGTTTATTATATAATTCGAATTATTGACAACGTTTGGAAAGTCTGTCCTAAGAACAAAAAAATAATACATTAGTATCGGACACAAAATTGAATATACACGCATTAAAGTTGACATTACACCAAAATACGTGTCACCGGTATTTAAATAAACCAACGATAATGCCTGATGTTTTGTATAGTGTCATATACGAAATCGCCATACAACGCGTACATTCGCAATCATCAAGAATTTCCTTGGATTTTCCAAACTTACTCGTAATATAATATTTAAAAAGTAAATGTGAAGATAAAACTTCTAATTCCTATGGTCTTAAAACTCGTAGAAGTATTATAATATAATAAGCTGTATATTTTGCCTACAAGTTATACGCATGCCACATGCGAACAATTATTTAGGTAACTGTGCATCTACTTTGAGCACCGATCAATACGTAATAATCTTCGCAATACGGTTCATGGGCCAGGTGATTTGGACCACTGATTGTGTCAGGTAGTGATACGAAACGAACTTTGGTTTTCGAGAAGCGGCCACTTTTCAATTATTTTTTTAGGATTCAGGAGTAATTGGGTACTGAATATGAAAGCACAAAACAGTAACTAAATATATCAGTAGATATACTTATTATACGTAGATTAAATGCATTTACGCAGAACCATTTATGTTTTTAAATAATCTTAGAGTAAAATCACCTGTTACAAAAATTAAAGGATAATATTTTTGAGGGTATGACATAATATCGGTTTTATATTTTATTATTATTTGACTTTCATCCTACTCGGCTTTCAAAATAAAAAAAACCGATTTTGTCATTTAAATTGTTTTAAGACAATATTTAGACAAATCGGCATGTCATGCCTTCAAGAATATCATTCTCTATCATTTTCGTGACAAATGATTTTACTCTAAGATTACTTAAAAACAAAAAAAAATGATTCTGCGTAAATGCGTTTTATCTATATGTTGTGCGTGGGCCAGAAAAAGAAAGAAAACAAACAGTGCGCTGACATCCTCTTATGAGATGTTTGTAGATCGCCTCGACTAGCAGTGTTGATCGCGCTTGAACTACGCGGTTTTAAAATATTTACTTTCACTGGATTTCGCTGACAAATTCGTTTACGAATTCCATAGTTTTATACGGGCCTGGCTCCTTGGTGCATAGCAGTTGACCACAGTAAGCTCGGCCAAGGTGACCATACACCATCGTGTATGGCATACTCGCGCTTGCCAGTGGTTAACCGTAATATTTTCGTTGGTCATCAAGTCTTAACACTGCGGTAACAACGGTCGTCGTTGTCTGTTTTCTCCAGTTCACTACGGTTTTCAATCAAACCATTTTTACGTAGCTATCTGCGAGTGCTAATACTCGGTGGCGTCTAACCCTATAACAGTGGCAGTCGCTATACACATTGAAAATAAGAGGAGAAGAATATTTGAAGAAAAATATTTAATAACTGTAAGGAAATAAACTTAAAGAGGTCACTGCTATGATTAAATGCAGTCACTTAGATACTTTTTTAAATAGCTTTAACCAATTTTAGCCCTAATGACACCTATACCTATTGGTACTTATTAATATTTACCAATATTAACAATCAATTTAACGAACAAAAAAGCTATTCAATTTTGAATTTTCGAGGGTGTTGGATAAAATAATGTCTCGCTACACCTGAAAAAATGTGTTGGCTCCCATAACAGTAACACTATATAATATAACGATGTGTGGTGTTATAAAATTTCAACGAAACGAGTCTTAAACAAATATTTATATTATTATCTAAGATCCGACGAAACGCACCACTCTTTCCCCGAGAACTTCGTGCTGAGCGGCTAGTAAATATGTACACAAGTCACTTTTATTATTCGCAGTTTGTTTTTTAAAATATTTCATACTTCTCTATGACGTTTATTTAGAATTTACTGTAAGTACTTACAATGTGTAATATTATTATTAAGTTTGGAAAATATAAACAAAACCTTTGCATATAATAGTCACGAGTCATATCAATGTTTTATATTATTTTGCATTATCATGAATTCAATTCGTACTATGTATTTATGTTTTCATAAACGTATATAGTCATGTAGATCCTATAATAAATACTTTAATAACTGTTTGTTATTTTATATTTTACTAAGATCACTTGTAAAACGTTATATACAAAAACAAAACAACAAATCCGATTTTTTTTTTATAAATGCCTATAGACATTAGCTTAAAATATTATATTATCAAAATACTTAACTTTTTATTGTTTACAATAGTCATCATCATATTTCTTCGCACGATTTCAACTGTAACTACAGCTGCAGATAACACTCTAACAGCACGATCACATAATACATAATATTATTTTAAACGTTTGATTAGAGTATTTAGATTATAAACATATAATATTTCATATTTGCATTTCTTATCTCGATAATTACTTTTGATGTAAGTGTTTTACTATAAGCAGTAGGTTTCATATTATTTCTGATCAATCTTCAAAAATGGTGATTGTATTGTTACACCAAATATTGATTTGGAGATTTAAACAGCGCAATTAAATAAAATATCCACCAATGTATAGTTGTAATTAATTTAGTATTATTATAAATATACGATTTCTTAAAAGCATATAATCATCTATCTACAATTCTAACAATAAGTACAAGCATATCGCTGCAGATGTATTAAAAAAACAAAAATAAAAACAAAATGTTCGTCAATATCATAGTAACGGCGCTTATAGATTTTTATAAATTAAAATATGTAACGAAAACATAATAGGTATAGTTATCAACTGCCCCAAATTCATTAAAGCCTACAAGATCCTCAACAACCCTCTCACACTTCACCAAGCCTTCAACAAAGAAAACGTTGCCTCAATCAGTACATTTTTCCACAACAAACCTTAGCCATAAATTGTAAATCTTCCAAAGCATGTAAATATTTGTAATAAGAGTAAAATATGTATATTAATACCTTTTGTTTTTAAATATTAAGTAAATGGAAACTAAAAAACCTTATTGTTGAAGCCTTTTACCTGATAAAAAAATAACAAAACATATAACGTATAGGCATTATAATGAATATCCAGAGAGTCTGTGAGTATAATAATATTTCGTTTAAATAAATAGTAGACACTTGTTTGTGCACGCCTTGTACGTCGTCCTAAGCAGGTTTCCCGGTTATACCTTTCCCACCCATTCGTTCGTTTGGACGACTACTTTGTTCTCAATGTTGTGGTAATTTAAATTGTGGTTTAATATTGTGTCATTGTTCGTTAGTTAATTTTTTGTTAGATAGGTAGTGTTGAAAAAAAAAAGAATAAAAATCTTTTAGTTTAAAAAATAAATAAATATATATGTCGGTTAATAATAGTTTTTAATTTTTTTTTTAAATACTTTACCGTGAGAGAGACGTATGAATATAATAATAAATAATAATTATACCAATTAATAGTATTTAAAAATTAAAGCATCTTTATTGTATCATACATACCATAAGTTCGGGTAAACTCGGCTTTAATTTTTCTGTTAGTATAAATTATTGTACACTGTACACATAGACTTGGCTTCCGATTTTCAGGCAGCTTAAATCTGGCAAGCTAAATCTTGATTTTTTCAACTAGGTAGAAGCGGGCTAATTTTTTTATTTTTGAGAAATTTTTAGTATTAGGTACGTCCCAGCGAATCACGTTTTTTTAAAAACTTGCACGCTATAAGCTTTATAGCTCAAAAACTATATATCTTATATGATAATATTATAATAACTTTTTTGTAGATAATTATTTCTTTTATAATTTTTGTTTGAAACTTTTTATTGTACAACAGATAAATAGCGATATATATATATAAGTCGCTCGACTATTTTACTTTCCGTAAATACAATTTTAATTTATGCAATACCCATTAGCCGCAAAGCAACATATTTGCATCTATAACGACTAAGATATTCAATTTATTATATTCGTTTAGGTATAATATTATGTATAGAGAACAATGTGTGCGTGATATAAGCACGTCGATAACGATTAAATGTACCTGAAATATATTATTTTCACTGCTGTACGGCATTGGTATTACACTATTACTCAACGTGTCTTTGTCGCATCTGAATATATAGCTTGACAATTTATGGTGGGGAGGGGAGGAAAGATTCAATTTTTTTTAATATAAATCTATACGAACGGCTTTCCTTCAACGCCACATATAATTAACTACTTGTTTTATTTTTTTTTTAATGCTATTTTGACAATTTATGGTCTTAGATACAATTATAAATAGGTACGTCCAAGGAAACAAAGGAACTGCTCCGAAGGGAGGGGGGATATAAAATAATATCGGATAGACGTTATAAGTATATATTATATTATATGTAGCATCGTATAGTAGCATCTTCGTCTAGTGAGTAATAACGACGAATGTCCTCAAATACATTATTATTTCGCACGAAACCCATAATATTATAGGTAGATATACAATAAAATAATGCGGTATATAAAGCATATAATTTAAAATGATTCGGTACTGAACGTATTGACGATTTAAAATTATAATGGGTGGTTGCCAAATTAGATAACCACTTAATGCCGCATAATGCATTAATATTATATATTATAATATGTGTCTATGGTGATACCAACCGTTTCTGTATTTAATTTCAAACATTTCGCTGGAGTATAGTCAGAAGTATAATATCAAAGTTGAAAAAAATGATAAAAATGCATTGATTGACATAAACCCAACGAAATTAAACTAATAATATTAGGATTATGATGAACCATCATAGCCATCACTGAATACTGTAGGTTGCAGTAGTGGACCCAGAAATTATTCAAAGGGACCAGTAAAGAAATTGCATTCGATTCTATGAAATACTAAATTTAGTTCTAACTATTATTCAATATTGAATATAAGTACCTATTAAAATCTTTTAATCAATTCTTAATACCAACATCTATATTTAATTAAACAGATACTATATATATATATACCTACTTAATAGATAATTAGATATTAGTAACACAGATATTTTATTTTATATACTTATTTATCGTAGTACAATTTAATTAAACTATGTAATCACAGTTGTAACTATGTATTATGTTTACAACAAAAATTCTAAAATGTATTATAATAAGTGTATGTAATTAAGAATTGAAAATCAACTTGCATTTGCATTTTATATACAATATATTGTCAAAAAATTAATAAAAAAAAAGTAAAATTTACTGGTCTAAATTTCCGCTTTTATTATTGGCGAAATCGTGTTAACGACTTGCCCGACTAAACCTAACTATCTAATACGACCAACGACCTAACCAATGTCGTGCATAAACGTCGCGAGTGTGGCCGACATGCATAATAATTAATAACATTATAACGGCTATTCGTCGAGTAGGTAGATATAATAACGTATAAACGTACAACATTATAATTATATTATGTGGTTCGAATATTTTTTTACAATCGGTGTGAGAAATCCGATTCTCTTCCGGTCGCGGGAGTTCGCTTCAACGGCGACATACGTCGTGATGTTTATATTGTGTACGAACCTACGCGGGCAAGAAGAACGGCCAAAGCGGAAGTGACACGGGCCGGGAGGCTGGAAACGATGGGATCAGTCGTTCTCGAAATAGACAAACACCCTCCGACCGAGAGAACGGAACTGAACTGCTCGCGTGGGGGCCGCGGTCGAGTTGTTGCCCGCCGCGCGCGCGCGCACACATTGCCGTCGTTAATAAACTGCCGTCGACAGACGAGCACTGCGTTATAATATTGTACTAATATAGCTTATGTCCCCCATCCGCCGAGTACACTCACTTGGAATTGAAACAGTGGCCAGAAACGGATCTACACGTAATGTTACCTATCTATATAATATATATAAATACAGAGTGATTTGAAATTTATGTTACGGCAAATTTATTGATTTAAATTAGATGTAAATGTGTGATACGAACGTTTTTCAATTTGAAAATATCTGATTCGTACATTTTATAATTATTTACAATATATTTTAGGGGGGTTTCGGGTGGTCAGCTTTGGAAATGTATAATAACTTTAAATATCTCTCGAACACAGAGTTTTGCATTGATTAATATTGTTCAAGCTCTAAAATGTATTTAAAAAAGTCTTCATATTATCATGTTTGCAAAAAAAGTAAAGACTTCCATTTGAGTTTCTAAAGTTAACCTCCTAATATATTGTGAAAAATTATTAAATGTGATAAAATGGATGTAATATAAATTTTGAATCACTCTGTACAGCTATAACTCTATATGCAAACAACGTTTTTGAGCACCTCCACGTCATTCGTATTTTGTTTTGTCTTCACCTTATCATCGTTTTCAGCCTATATTATTATATCTAGGTAATATCATCAAATATAGATAGAAAAGATAGATAATGTAGTAAAGATACATGTATATATTCAATGGTAATACCTAATATAGTTTCGTCCTCAACGAGTTTGACGCGTACACAAAAAATCTAACAGAAAACTGCACATTACTCTTTGTCTTTTTAAATGATTTGTGTTAAAATCGTGTTTTTATTGTCCGGAAATGCGATCTTCGACAATATTATATATAAAATATGTTTAATAGTAGAGAGGCCTCCAAATATTTTTGGTATAATGTGTGGCGTAACAATAGTGTTTGTACTTCATATTTCCTTATTTTAACAGTTGGCTTCCGTTTCCATCTGAAATACGATTTAAAGAAAAATCTTGTAGCATCCACAATTGTTTGAAAATGTGGTACATCTATCTGCGAGCATTATCATATTCATATATTAAAAAGAAATCCATTGTAATCCGTGTATACATATACCAAAATGTTTTATTTTTTAATCATTACTTCATTCTGTAACGACAATAACAAAATGAGAATTAAATTTAAAAAATAGTTTTTCTCGTCTCTTCTCCTAACGTAATATAATATAATCTTACACTTGACTGAAAATAACACTTACTTATTACGTGATTAACGGGCTATACCTAATTTAATTGAAATAATATTTTCTTACAAAAAAAAAAAACCTAAATACTTATTAAAATTATTCTGTATCTCCTACGACACTAAATGTAATATAGGTTTGTGATGCAGTATATAATATTATTATTATGCGTATGTTTATATAAATATATTTTTGTTAAAATTTCTCCATTGTTCGTTTCGTTTTCAATGAAAAATTCTATAATTGTATTCTTTAATGGGTGCTTCACGATTTCTGGTTTGAATAATATATACATCTCAACTTCATAAATAATGTAGACGATATAGGTAGATATTATGCAACTACATGCAATTAAGCGTTTAAGCAGAAAAAATAGGTTTACATAGTAAAAGCTTTTGAATTGTATTAAATCTCAGAGAAAATCGTTTTATTTAAATCATAATACTAATTTATGTGTCAAAATTGTATGCAGCAGTTTTATATAATACGTATATGATACATAATTATAAACGGATAAAACAACATTTATGCGAATAGTATTGAACGCATATTATTGTAATGCGAAAAATATCGCAAAAAACATAACCACTATATAGTAGTATATAGTAGTGTATTTATGCATAACATATTTTATTGCGTTCGTAACAAATATTATTTTTATCTTCTCGTCCCGAACTGCGCGAACAAGAGCCAACAAGCGGTATTATATAATGTCATATCGATTGGAATACGATTTGCATCGTATACATATATGTGTATGATATTATATTTGTTTTCGTACAATCCCGATCAGATATCGGAATTAAAAAAAAACGTCCACGGTCAAGTGCGACCCAGCTCCGAACCGGTCGTGACCTAAATCGACCATTTCTGGAAACGTTTTTCTTTTGTCCGAACGACAACGTCTGGCGAGCGATATCTTCGGCGGCGGTGCGTCCTTCTGTTGCCCGTAATTGGCATTCAGCTCTTACGTATATTTTTCATTTCGATCAGTTCGTGTAATATCTTACACCGCACACACACACTTTTAAGACTGTCTTCACCGTCGACAGTCTAAAGTGGTACCGAAAAATTGTCATAAAATATTAAATTGTTCAAACTTATAATATCATAACTGTCGTTTAATCATCGGAATACAACACATAACATTTTAAACAGTTTTAACGGTATAAAATGTCATATTCTAATACTTTGCAGTCGTTCTTATAGTAAGTATTACCAACAATCACTTTTTCTCCTAATACAGTGGTACGGCGACGGCGACGGCGTGTACCGTGAATATGCGTTTGCTCTTTTGTCGTCGTTTTGTTATACGACGGCAGGCGGCGGCGACGGCAGCGGAGTGTATAATATATTAATTCGAACGAGCGACAGTGCGCATTATTATTCACAAGGGTAAAGCGATTTGTTTTTTAACCATTTAGAGTGACAGAAGACATTAAAAAAATAATATATATATATATATATATATCGTGTGTCCGTGTGATGTTACATCAAGGCCGGCGGCAGCGGCGTGGCGGTACCTATATAATAACGCTCTCACGCGGGGGAAAAATTAAACGTAATGGCTTTAAATTTGTAACAAAGACGGTGGAAAAAACCGCCGTCAAAATATTCGACTTGCAGCAAGCAAACTGCCGCGGGAGAATGACATTCCACTCGCATCGTCCGCGGTCGAATGATAACATTTGAACGATATTATGTCGCTCTTGCAATCCACGAAATTCGCATCGCTTCGACCGGTTTTTTTTCGATGGTATATCAGATTTGACTGACGTTTAAAAATATCTTTAAAAAGAAAAAAACATACCACGATTGAGGGCTAAACTAATTTGGGATCTTAAGAAAAACAAGCGCCTAAATAATTTTCGATTCCTTTCAGACGCGTATTTGAAATGTTTGTACACCGAGTCATAACTACAACACACGTGACGTCATTCACCTCTTAAAACGGCTATATATATATATACAATTTCGGTGTTCGATGTGCGAAAGAGTTAAAATTACAAAAGCATATTACAATTAGAATCCGTCCGAAACACCTTATTGTCCGTTCAAATGGTTTGCGTTCTGTTTTAAAAATTCATAAACTGCACACACACACAGTCTGTCAATGGCTGCAAGGATCAACAAGTGTATATTAATAATGATTTAATACAATACGCGAGTGTAAAACAAACGGTCCCGTCGACCGGATATTGGGTATACTTCTGAATCGACAAGTTTTTTCTCGGATTTCGTAACACCACAATATGACGTTATGGGCTTTTTAGTTTTTCCCAATGAAATCGAGATTTTCGGACGTCCGCCTAATCGATAAAATATCATTTCCTGTGATATACCCTTTCATGTTATAATACCGTTTTACACAACATCATATTGCTCGTAAATACGTGGTGCCTTAAAAATATTAAATGAACAATATTTGAAACATAAACAAGTTTTTTTCCGATGTTTCAGTATATTAGGTACCTACAACAATTGTGCTCATAAATGAGCGAGGGTCGCGTTCCGTGGCTTAAGGTTTTAAAATAATAATGACAATAAATCATGTACAACAAAAACTGTCTGAAAAAATGTGACCGCCTCTCGAATACTCCTTCGCGCCTACGCACACCGCTCTTGAATTCAAAACGTCTCCCCTCCAACTTGCCAGTATAGTCATGATATACTATATTATGTGTATATGGTTATTAAAAAGCAATCATTTCACAATGTTTAAACTTTAAATTCATTCTACGCTCTGGTTTCATATTGACCGCATACGAGACTGAAATTAATTTATGAATAAATATAACAGTATTAAACATAACGTTAAATATTACAGTGTTGTTTTCTGCTGGTGTTTTTTCGTCTTTCTTAATCGTACATTTTCAATTTCTTTTTTTAGAAATTTAAACTCGCAATAATCTTCAAAATTGTGACGTTGTTTCTGAACAAATCACTAAGCAATAATGATAATTTATAATCGTACGTTTTGTTCCTATGAAGAAATCCGAGATAAATCTTTTAGTGCAAGTAGTATTCCAAACCTAGGTATTATATTTAATTTACAGGTTGATTAAACGTGCATGCTCAGCCCCATTTTTTCTCTTTAATATAATGAATTAATTAAAATTCTGATTTTCGGAATTTATAAACACACTAGATAATATTTTCAATTACCCATTAAGGCTTTATTATAGCTAATATATAGTATCTCGTGGCTAAACAAACTTATTTTTTTTTCAAACGGGAACTAACCTTTTTTGCTGTAAATTAATAAGCCAATGATTTTTTTTTTAATTTTGATTATCGAAATCATGATTTTAATGAATAGTTTTTAGTCATTTAACTCTGTGTAGAAAGGATAGTATTTAGGAATATATTCATGGTAATGGGTTAGTAAAATATGGGAACTATGATGATTTGAAAATCGTATTAATTAATTATATCTATATGTTTACCTACTTACCGATATCTTATAATTTGTAAGTATTCTTTGAGTATAATAAATATTAGATCCAACATTACACAGATTTGATATTTTTATAAAACTATTTTTAAGAACTGGTAAACCCTTAGTATATATATTCGAACGGTTCAGAAACTACTTGTTTAAATATTGATACTATAATAATAAATTTAGTAAATAGATTTTTGCTGACAAAATTGCTTGTTTATTGTTTAGTAAAGTTTTATTTAGTTAGTATAAATTTAAAAATATTTATTCAATTATCTATATAAGGTTAAACATTTCTTTGAAGAAACGTAAAATTATGTGTGTATGAGGTGTGAGCTTTGAGGGGGCACCCCCTCCCCTCACAGATACGTCACTGAGTATTAGAGTGATAGCTTCAACAATCCTCAACGTCACAACAATATTATGCGGCTATCTAACTATTTACACCTCGTTGACGTATCGAAAATTATTAAATCTGTAGCGAAAACAAGTTTATTATTGAAATCGACAACGACATTAATATGAATGATTAATATATAATTTAAAACGATGTTCAACGAGTTTAAATCGATCGTGTGTCCGGTGTACTATTAAAACGCAATTGATGGAAACGCAATTCAGGGCCTATATGTCAAAACCAATTTGTTTTCACACGATTATTACACTATCGGCTACTCAGCTACTATATTTTAATAGTATGCCATAAAAATAAACATTAATATACACTTTATTGTTTACATAATAATTTATAGGTACATACGCACAATGTATTAAATGTATTTTCGATTAAAATATGATAGTCTACTCGGAGAAAACACAATTTATCACTAAATTACCACATCGGAATTATAATAAATCAATATTAAATTTAAATTTATACGGTCAGAACAACGTATAATTTTTCGGATTTTTTGGGCTATTTCATCACAGTTTATAATTATAACTATTTATATATAAAAAATATCATTTTTGCACTCTAAATTGTTCAATAAAATAACTAAGTAGATACATATATAATATTTATTTACACCATATATTATCGCGGGGTGACCATCTCCGCTTCTGTTTAAATAATAATACATTTTTTTATTATTATTATTTAAACACCGTCAGCGTTTAAGACCTTTGAATCTGATGTTTTATTCATATTTTAAACTCCATAATATTATTATTTTTGTTATAATATTAAGAGATTATTACATTTTTTCGTCAGTCTCCTCTGTTCTGCGTGCGTGTATTTATATATACACATACAATGTGTTGTTACGGTTTATTTAAATTTTTACGGTTCCCGTTTTAACTTATCTCGACCCAAGGTTATGTACATAATATAGATACTCGTAGGTACTAGGAATTGTAAAAAATACGCTTACAATCTTATATTTTATATTCTTCAAATACATACCGCCCACGTCGGGATTTCGTTTTTCATACGAATTTAATAATAATAATAATATATAACTCGAATAATATAATATATTATATTATTATATTCGTATACGCCCGCGTAAAGAACATATGGCGATGTCCCGCGACGTCGGTGCACTGTACGAGACGGTTCACAAGACGTCTCGCTCGTCCTTTCCAGCCAATTTGCATAATGTATTACGTTTATTATTATTATTTTTTTTTCCACCCAAGTTCTGTGTAAGCCCATACGGTCGTTTATTATAGTACGATCACGACTGTCTGCAGTTTACGAGTAGGTACATCAATTATTATAAGATATGTGTGTGTTTTTTATTGTATTTTAACACAGACGGTCCTGACACGATAATAATCCAATGCAAAGGATAGTACCTAATAATTCGCAGTTTCCTAACAAAAAATATTTCTCACATGGCTGAACAATATATATAATCGATAATCTTAATACATATTATTGTACAATGTTTCAATCTTGTATGACTGTGCATTGCAGTTTACGTCTTGTATAATATTATAGAAGTGTTGTATGTATATATAAAGTAAGACATTTCAAAAAAGTATAGTATTTTATTATTTTGTTTTAAACTTACTAATTTGTGATTGTTATTATTGTCGAATATTACGTTTGGCGTATACATTTATAAAGATAGATAATATTAAATAATTACAACCATATTTTTCAGATGTGTAAAATTAATAACAAGTATAACAGCTTGCCAAATAAACATACTAACATTTAAAAAGCTAAGTATTTAGAAATATTCCATCAAAATGTTCGAGGTTATAACATAATTCAATAATATTAAAATTACCCGATTAAAAAAAAAACCCCGATAGTAGGTTTACGCCGTGTGTGCCTATATAATTTATTATTATTATGTAGTTCGCCTGCCCGCTATATTGGAAATTTCAAATTTGTACCCCTACGCATGTACAACCTTTTTAGTTGTGCAGACCACCAATTTTGTAAAAAAAAAAAAAACGTCGAGGCCCACTTACTTGATAAACAGGTAAAAAACATATGGTATAAACACATGCATACAGATATAAACAATAGTTATTATCGATTGAATATTAACTAATCCGATCAAAAAGAAATAGACATTTATAAAATTATATAAAAACCTTGATGTTGATGCCAATCGGAAATCAACATAAATTAAAATTTGCCGACCCTTGGCTTAGACCCTCGACCAGCGTCCGCGGTCCAGTACCAAGTTTCCCGAGGTCTACGAGTGGGCCGCTGCCCGTGGGTTGGGAACTACTGCACTATAATATCGTGCTCGATGTGCAGTAAAACTGATTTCTGATCAGTGATCGCCTTTCTGTTACTGCTAAACTGTATATGTTTAACATTTATCGAGTGTTTGTTGTCCTTACATCTATTCCATATTCTGTCTATAAAGGGCATATATATCTATTTATGCTAATCTAACCTACAGTACCTACGTAATTACGTACTATAACTACACAGTATTCTGCGATAACCTGCGATACATTATTGTGTTTAGAACTGTTTAGCTGTATATAAAAAGACCGCTACCTGCATATTATTGTCTCTGTATTCTATAACTATACACGTCTACGGTTCAACACACTATAATATACTCGTATACCCAGTGATATTAAAGCATTTTGCCTTTCATATATGTACTTCTAATACAAGATTCTCGACTTTGAGAGGTGTTCAGCTTTTTTGAAAAGGAGGATATGACACCCTCACCCCCCCCCCCCACAACCATGAGCAAGTCTCTGCTCGAATAGTAGAAAGGTCAAAATATTACCGACTCGGATGACAGAGATTGACGCATAGATATACTATATATATCTGAAAGCAGTTATTCATTTTAGAAACATGATTTTTCAACTGCAAAAATAGAAACTTTTTCAATACTTGCATTATTTATGATAAATTAGACGCGCTTTTTATTTCATATAATTTACTGTTAAACCACAAGTAATTAACAGGTATATATGTTGTGACATAGGTATTCGTTTTTTATGATTATGCTCGTATGTCGACTAAAAATGTTATCAGAGTAGGTACCTGCGTCGGCGAAAGGGTTCTAACGTGATCACGTGTGGCTCTCGAACAAAGACGATGCTATATGCGTAAACGCCCATGACAAAAAAAAATCTTTTTTCACGACACAATATTACAATTATTATTTATGTCATAATGTATATTATTGCGCGACGAGTCCGTGGCGGCGGTATTCGTCAGACCGGTCGGTAAATCATAATAATTTTTACGTTTCCGCATGACGTGTAATTCAATGTTACAATATTGGAATATTACTGGACCGACCAGACTGCAACACGCTTTATACCCATTAACAATCCACACGATAAATTTATCCAGTGGCGACGACAGTTTCAAGGCAATTACACAAAATATACATACATACTCCAAATACTTAATATTAGCACCATATACGTACTTATATAATATTATATATTATATTACACGCAAACGTTCTTCCGGAGTCTTTCGGTCGCTGCGAATGATTTTGCAGTTTGAAAACTTTTTGGAAAAAAAAACCAAATAGGAAACAAAACACAAATATAATTATTGGCGTTCGGTCAGCAATTTTTTTTCTTACAATAGCTGTACCGCGCATATCACAATAATACCTGTATAGAGAACCACATGTGTTTTAGTATGCGATGTCGACACGACTGTATTATATATATATATATTATACCTATACAGTATACATCATAATAATATTATAATTTACACGAACGTCGTACATTTTCCCCTTACTGTTCCATTATCGCATGTAACAACAACAACAACGACGATGACGATTACGATAATGTATCGTGTATATGTATTATATACTAATATTTATCTTCTATAAAGAAGTAGCTAATTTTTTCGCTTTTCATTCTACAAGACGTAAATACATCGACGCGGTCTTATAAATATTAAATATTAATAAAGGACGACATCGATATCGCCTTAACTGAATTGAGTTTTTAAAATTCCCGTTTATTATTCTACACAAACAACCCTAGTTTTTTATTTCCTTTATTTTTAAAATGTATACAATGCAAATATTATATTGATAGCCCGAAAACTAACGCGCTTGCCTGAATTATAAGCAATTGTATATTTATGTCGCAACACTATGTAAATATTATCAATATTATGTTATTCGATGGTTTTTATGACTATTTTTTACAACCCCATAACCTAATATTATGGCCGTAGTCTATAAAACGTACGTTTTACAAATTAAAATCTCACCGATATTTCTTATTTCTGTAAAGCAGCATTATATTCTTCATTAATTGATAATAAAATCATTCTCATATACTAATATATTATCGTTCCTTCAATATTATATGTTTGATCATTGTGATTTTGTATACGTTTCGCACTAAACTCATGTTTATACTTATTATTACTCTTAATTATGACAAAATTACAATGCATTATTATAATTATATTTTTAAATAGATAATCAGATACAGAACTCGGCGAGCACGCATCATCGTATAGGTTCGGACAATATTTTTTTTTTAAAGTCTGCCTCGTTACTTATAACAGTATTGTGAAAACGTTATTCCCGGACATTCGCGTCTCTCTACACGGAAGACTTTATAATCGTAGGTATAATACTTGGTTTAAATGAAAAAAACGCAGACATAATAATAATGTGCTGTATGGCACTTAAAATAGGTAGGTGGGATTCTTCTCGTCGCGTAAAGATAGAAAAAAATAATACAAGTACAATTAATAATTCCTATTGATTTTCCATCACGGTGGAAATAATAATTATATCGTGAACGTATAATAATTATTGTTATAAGCACAACACTGCGGTAACAGAAACGCCCGATTGGCTTTCACACGCCCGTTGCCGATAAAATAACATAATATCCACAGAAAACCTGTTGGATCGCCCGGGTAATCACACGAAGGTTGTATCATTATAATGTTATCGTTATATTATTGTCGCGACGAGTGGGACAACACGACGACTCTGGTAAACGAATAGTAAGTACCTACGTGGAACAAAAAAATAAAAAAATACGTAAATAAATAAATATGTTTCGTGGTTACGTATATGTATATATATTATACAGTTGTACACCGACCACACTATACATGTCACGTGCTTTTGTCGGACAATAGGAGAGATATATTATCGCGTAATATATTATAACGAAAAAAAAATCACGCACACACACAATCCGTATAATATCCAACTACTACAATAATCGGTTTTCGAAAAAAAAATAAAAATAAAAAACCACACAATGGAGCGCGGGCAATACTTGCAATCTCTATATATACTTATAATAATATTATTGTACTGTAATCTGCTGCAACGGCCTACTATAAATTCGTCTTGATTTCTATTGTGTATAAACTATTTTTTTTTGAAAAACCGTCTTCAGCCGCGGAATATGCTATTATATTATTATTGTTGTGCGTATTATCTCCGATGTCAAAGAAAAATATGTATTAAATTTCACCGTATAATAGACTTTTATATTAATTCCAAACACCGCGAGGTGTTTTGATGCGTTTTCTTCCTAAATATTATTAATCGGCGTTTTCGATAACGCACACGTTGAAAAATAATAATATTATACACATAACGATGTAATGGTGCCTACGTCGGATTTCTATATTAACTAATATCCGACACAAAACAATAAATTGTTATATCACGTGTAGGCGGGCGGCACGTTTTCGACATAGTGCGCACATAATATTTTAAAACTAAAGTCAAAATAATTTTGAAACGTGTATGTAAATACCTCCGCGTATAATTCATATTATCATAATAATTCTCGTTACGTAATGTTCTGTTACGTTGATAGCCGGTGAATTGATAGTCACGTGTCAAACAACCTACAGTGATATCTATTATTATATAAATTTATTATTGTTTATTGATCAGCCACTTTTGATATTTATTAAATTATTATGTGTACTAATCAAAACGCTTTTCGTGTTCACGTCTGAATATATACTCAACATATTGCACATCATTATTTATTTATAAAATTTTACGACCACGTACACATGCGTGCTTACTGCATATAATATATATTATAGTATATTGCATTACAGTTGTGCATTACATAGTTATGACAGTTGAGTGTTGGCCATAAAACTACGAACTTTTTTCGAACGATCGTTTGGTGTATTGCAGCGTTTCTCAACCTGTTGTACTCGGGAAGCTCATAGGCGGTATGCTAGAGTGACCATTTTTATAAAAAAAAAAAAAAATACGGGACAGTATTAGGTTAACTCTTAGAAAATAATATCTTAATTTATTTTTATTTTAGTAATTTTCATATTTTACAGTAATTGTTAAACATTCGAACTTGATTGAAAATACTGCCATGCACACCGTTTTAACCTTTGTTTCAAATTTTAATATAAAATTGTTCTGTAGAATACTGTATTGTATTTGTTTCATAAATTGATATTTTTTTTATGCAAATAATATAATAATACGGAAGTAACGCTGATAATGGAATTACAACGGGACTATCTTCTAAAAATGGGACAAAAAGCATCCCATTTGAAGTTTGTCGATACAACGGGACATGATAATAAAAAGGGACAATCCTGTTTTAAACGAGATGTATTGTCATCCAATGGTACGCGAAGAAAATATCCTTTTATAAAAAAATTGAAGAAGTAACCCATAATCAATATAATAATAATAAAAATGGTAACACATTTCATTTTATAATTTTGTGCATTAAACACTAATTATATATTGTCATAATTTTGTAGTTACTAAAAAAAACAAAACTCCATACATGTAAAATAACGTATAGATTTTCGATAAACAAATATAAAAAAAAAAGTAATAAAAGTAGCGGTACGTGAAAATGTTTAAACTTTGTAGATGCAGGTACGCGGATATAAAAGGGTTGAGAACCGTCGACGAATTATGATACAATACTCGTCTTGTATGTACGTGTACTTTTCAAGTTTGAACGCAAATCGCAGTATAATATAATACTATACACGACCCTTCAGTCGGGTTAAAATTTGTATTTTTTTTTTTTAATTTACACGATTTACGTTTTGCGAATCGCAGATAAGTTTCATCAAAAGATAACGAAACGGCTTGTAGTGCAAATATTATACCGACTATATTATAATAACACGTAGGTACTTGTATACGCGCATGATTTTATAGTTTGTAGACTAGTTGTCACAAATGGCGAAATAAGTGGATGTACGAGTCAATGTACCTATGGAAAAATTAATTTATATCCAGTGCTTGAATTGGGAGGAAGATGCAAAAGTGTAAAAATATTGTACGTACCTGATTATTTAAATGCATTATTGTTTAAAATATATTTAGAAAAGGTACACATAAATATTTTCTAAAAACAAGAGGGACACTGTCCCTCCTCAATTCAAGCACTGTAGTATATATCGTCGCCCGCGAAAAAAGTGGTTTAGTTTTCGATAGGGTTATACAAATATCATAACGTCATATCTCTACGAACGCGTTTCATCGGTTCCGCGATTTGAACGATTTAAATTAATGCCATAGTAAGTCGTCAGCTATTAATTCAACCGTGTAGATTTTTATTTTATCGATAACTATTACAGTACGATTGCCATGGTGTTTCAACAGTTTTCTACTTTTCCTAATATTGGTATACATTAATGTATAATGATAAGTGCAATAAGTACCTATAATGTAATTAAATTGCACATTAAGGCGCGTTAGCTGTGACATGAAAATATTATACAATAAAACTCTGATGGTATTAAAGCTGGAATTATTGAAAAATTGTATTAACAAATTTTGAAAACAACTACGTACCTATACTTTATATAGGTATGAAATATATTATACGGACTGACCAAATCGTTACACATAATTATTGCTTTCGTCAATTAGAGTTAAATATACCAAAATATTTTATACTAATTTTAAGAATGAGTTAGTTTCAAAATCTTTGAGTATAATTTTATCGTTTTTTTCAGGCGTTTCAGATAAGAGCACAATATCGTTTACACATGATGAGCGTGCAAAACCTTCGGAACAAGTTTAGCCAGAACAACGGCTCGGTGCCGTACAACCCGCCCGGGCTGAGTTACGGGAAAGCCGATTCCACCAAAGTATCGTCGACGCTGAATAACAACAACAACAACAACCATCACCGTCACCACCAAGTGTCGAATTTTCAGATGCAAAACGGCGGCGGTGCACGATTCAAGACGATTTGTGAGGAGCCGGACGCACCGGAAGACTGCAGCAGCAAGCCGGTGGCCACCAAGAACAACAGTTTCCTGCAGAGTTATCTAGCAAACGAGATGACGAGGAACACAGGTGGTTGTTCGATCGGCAACGGCAATAAGCCGACGGTAGCGGTGCACAACCGGTTCGTTAAGTCGTCGCCGGCGGTGGAAGTCGAGTCAAAGTTCGCGGTCAAGTCCCCTCGGGAAACCACGTCGAAATCGTCGTTCGGCGAGGTCAAGTCGCTGCCACAACAGTCTCCGGCAGTCTCTGTACATCCACTTCCCAAGACGATCGGCGTCAAACCGATGCTTCCGCCGCCGCTACCGGACAATGCTCCGCCCAAGTTTTCCGTCAAGTCTTCGACTGTCCTGAACAGTATTATCGGCAGCAGTCCTGCTGCAGTACCGAACACCGAGGACAGATGGAAGACAAAATATGACGAAACGGAGGCGAAGCGAAAGAGTTTGTTGATTCAATCTCAAAAACGTGAGTCCTCTAGCCTCCCACTTTTCGCCCTTAAAAAATTTTGTTTTGTTGAAATGTCTTGACGATTTTTGGTATATATAATCACGATGACGCAAAACAAACGTAAATCAATAATGACATTGCGTAAAAATTTATTATTTTAAGAAAAAGGTTACAATTTCAAAAAAAAAAAAAGATTAAAATATATAAAAAAATAATATATTATACTAAACGTATCAGTATATCGATATATCTGCTCAAAAATCTTATCTTTGATTTTTATAATGCGTATTTTGGGTGTATAAATATTATAAATTACAATAGAAAAAGTATTATAATACTATATTGTTACTTATATAATAGCTATCTGCTTCGACGTAGTTTCAATTAATTTTTTAAAATTTCGTAATAATTACACAACAACTAACAATATTTGACCACCTCTAATATATTTTTAATTAATAATTAATAAACATGTGATGTCGACGCGCTCTGCATTGTTTTCGAAGCTAACTACGGGATGCTCGTTTTATAACATATACGTCTCATGTATTTTTAAATCAGAATAAGAAGTTTTTATTTTGCATTTTTGACGATTTAAAATTTTAAGATCATTTTTTCATTTTTGGAGTTTTTGAATAGGAAATTTGAATTTGAAATTTTATTTTAAGATTTTTACATAGTTTTTATACAAATTTAACAAATTATAAAGTAGGATTTCGTATTAAATTATTAAAAATAATTTTAAATTGCATGGAAATAATTGTTTTTTAGATTAAAAAGTCCAAAATGATCAGTTATGTTTGTAAAACATTTTTACAGTCCTTTAAATGTTATTTAATAATTTTTCAATTATTATTTACACCAAAATTATTACCTAAGAATAAAAAAATATTTTAATGCATTATTTAGAAATTTTAGGGCATTTAAGTCCCAAACCTAGTAATTAAATATGTGTTCAGAAAATTTTAAAATTGCTTATATTTAACTCTTTAAAAAACGCCAGTTACACATAATATAAAATCGTATAAGTACGTAAATTATTACTATTAAACGTTCGGATCGTCCAAAATATAAATTAATTGAAATAAATCGAAATTCCTTCGAAATTGACTATTGTTTATTGTTTAGTGTTGAGAGAAAAGTCGGATATGGAACGGCAAGTGGCGAAGCTGCGCACCAGTCTCGATCTGTCGAATAAAGACTTATCGGAAACGACCTTACAACTCTCTCAGCTGAGGAACCGTGCGTATACAATATAGTATAGTTTAATTATTGAGTGTTCGGTTCTTTTCAGTGAAACATAATTAAATCTTATTGTTTTGTGTGTGTGTTTATAGTTTCAGAAGCGATGTACAAGGAATACGATCAATTAAAACAACAATACGAACTCGAGACAACTACGTTGCAGAAGGCGATGGAACGGGCTTCGCAGGTAAATGATACAATTAAACGTTAATCAACCTCAACTGATTCAATTGGATTATAATTGATACACTCCTGTCTCAATATTATAGTGGTACAAACAAAATCGCGAGCTGAAAAGAAGGAGCTCGGCTTTAATGCAAAAAGTAATGTCGGTGGCGCCGTCCACGTTCGACGACTTGACAGACGACACGGATGGTAATGACGACACGGACAACAACGACACCGAAATGGAAGAACTACGGAAAACCGTCAAAGGTAAAGGTTTCTTTGTTCAATAACAACACACATATTGAACGTGCGTAAAAAATATTTATAGAGCTCACACAAGAAGTCTCGAGGTTACAAGCAGAATTAAATAAAATTAAACTACAAGAGTTCGAAGCACAGGAGCAGACGGTAGACTTGACTTCTGAACTGGAAGAAGAGCGTAGGGCTCGAAAACGTGCTGAACAAGAACTCAAAGTAATTACACACAATTATATTATTTTATTAAGTCGTACGATGCTATGTTACTTACGTTAATATTCTACGCATAAAGCTGGTCTTGCACTTAAACTCTCTCTTTCTACTCGGATCGTTGTAGTTTTTCAAAGATTGATAATAATTTAACAATTATTTAATTAAATATTTAATAATTTATTATTTTTTTTTTTTTTTTTACTGCGTTTTAAGGAATTAAAAATGAAACACGATAATTTGGAAACGGTTAGCCGTAAAGTAGTCGAAGAAACAACCGTTTTACATCAACAGTATAAGAGAGAAAAAGAAGAAGGCGTAAAAATACGAAGTGATGCGAACAAAGTCAGTTGATTAAAAAATAATAATTCGTGGACTTGTCTTAATCGATTGGTTTACAGGTAAAATCTGAGAGAGATGTGCTTGCCAGGCAAAGTCAATTGTTGATGATGGATGCTGCATCGGACGAAAAAATTATGAAATTGTTGTTCGAGGTGGAACAATTGCAAAGAACATTAAGCCACGAGAGGCAAGAGCACATTGAACAGCTAAAAGATTTACACGTGAGTGCTGTCATGAGATATGTTGTTATATTAATTGTACTTTCTATAAAATATGTTTTTTTGCAGGAAAAGTTGGAATCTCAAAGCGAATCTGAACAAATTGAATTGTACGAAGAGAAGTTAAAGTTGATTGAAGCAGAATTACTATGTTCTCAGCAAAGAGCTGACATTGCTGAATCTCAGGGTACCTATAAATTATTGTTTTTTTATTTATTTATAATTACCATTTATTTAACACAGTAAAAATTAAATAAAATAAATTAAATTACATTATAAATTTGTGTAAAATTGTCAGTTCTATAATAAAATAATAAAAAATATTGGTATTAAAATTATTTAAATATAATTAGTAAAATAAATCATTCTATACATTTTTATGGTTATTATTGAGTCTAGCAATTATACTAATTTCTATAGCCATCTCCTAATTTATAATACAAATTTTTAAAAATTCTTAGGTGATTTGTATTATGTTTGTTTCACGCATGCCGAAAGTACCAAAAATAAAATAAAATTCATTAGCAATAGAAAGGTTATTTTAGAAGGACCCAGTGATAACGACACTTACAAAAATGAATGAAAATGATATTTTGGATGCATATCTCGTAGCTTTTTTCCAAATGATAATTTATCATTGCTCAAAGCAATATCAATAATAAATATATATCTCAAGACAATGATAAACTACGAATAAAATAGATTGAAAAATGTTTTCTTTAGTACTTATGATCGGGTGTTTCACTTACATTACATTCCATTAACATTTACGACAGACCTTTGTATGAACTTATTTTTGCCATGTCCCACGAGACAAAAATAACAAACCGAGAATGATGTGGTGTTCTTGAAATTTCGTAATCGAAAACACGACTATTACATACGAAATGGATAAATTGCTATCTATAGAGTAATAAAAATATACATTCTACTTATATATTTTCAGTCGAAGCACTTGGAAAACAACTTCGAGAAACCAAAACTATAGTCGCGCCACCTCAGTGCGGACCTCCACCACCACCACCTCCACCACCTCCGGCTCCACCAGTACCTCCACCACCGCCACCTATGGCTATGGGAACAAGCGGCGGCATCAAGCTGAAAACGGTGAGCTCGTTGAACCATAACTCAAACGCAATCGAAGATTTGGGAAATTACTTGGGACTGCCAATGGCTAATCCCAAAGGCCCTCAAGTACAAAACGGTAAGTAACCCGTGCAGTCATGCAGGGGTTGTCAAAATCGCACTTAATGGGGAAACGATATAAGACGATATTATCTAAAATATCAAATAATCATCGATCGCGACTTATAACGCTATTATTATTATGCAGGTGCCATCGACGCGATAATCAACCAGATAAAAGGAGGTCGTTTCTGTCTGAAAGCCACGGACAAGGAGGTACAAAATCTAGATCTATAATACGAATAAAACAACGTCGCACAATATGCGGGATTTGATAACTGCGATCGATCAGTAATATTATGACATAACCAAACATTGTTTCTTTTTGTCCGTTTCAGAAACAGACTCCGGTCAAAAAACAAGAATCGCAACCCGTCGTCAACGAGATGATGAACGTTTTGGGCACGTTGCGCCGAAATCCAAAACGGAGAGCCAGTTTCAAAACGGCGCCTGCTGACGTGGCGCTGTAGTAGTAATAATAATAAAAACATATTTACAGTCCTACGTGTCTCACTCGAAACGATTGTGATTTCTATAAATATATATAATTTTTATTTTGTTCCTCGAATATATGTGTGTGTGTGTGTGTGTGTGTGTTTGTGGTGAGCGCGACGTAGACATTTTCACTACCCGTTAAAAGAAATTATTGTCATTTTATTGTACATACATTAATAATATTATATTAAAAAAAATATATATTAACCTGTAGATATTATACATTATAATAAAATATACATATATAAAGTTATTATGAATGACTAGCGTAATAAATATAATATAACGGTCGTAAACGACGGGACATCTGTGATTTTTATATTTCTATCGAATTTCTCAATAGGTAAATATTAAATATTGTGCATAGTCTAAGAATATTCGTTTTTAAGAATATAATATTATTACTATTTATTAAGAATCGCGATCATTTCTGTCTAACTGCAAGTGTAAAAGTTAATGATATATTTGTAAGAAGTTATTATTTTTTAAATTTTTATTTTGTAATATTTTACCATTAAAATCATTTTGATAAAAATTTATTTGTAATTTTTTTTTTAACAAGTGGTTTTTTTTCAATAAACTGAATATTATGTTTTATTTAGAAAATTTTTATTAAATTTTAAGTACTTATACTTGTACGTTATTGTTTTGTAGTAACAGTTTAATAGTCAATAACTTGTTTCAAGTTATAAAATTCTAATATATAAGTAATTATTTATATGCAGTGTTATTACTATTATTCAAATCATAAATTTATGTATAAAAGAATATTAGAATAATAGAATATTATATCAAATATTTTGGTAGAGCGCTAACATAAAAAATTAAAACTATATAAATTATAAGAGTATATTGTATTTTTTAATTTTTATACATAGTTTAACATTTTACTAAGATTATTAGTAATTAGTTTATATTCTAATAAACTGTTAAATGCACAATTAATATTGTAATTTTAGACAAATTACTATTATGTAGGTAGATATTGCAATGGGAACTCTAAGGGTAACATAATAATAAAACCGTAATTGCGAGGATACAATTTTTGACATGGTATCTATCTTAAAATATTGTTAAAATAAAACACTGGCCACTTAAAAAAACATTAATTTAAAAGCAATCTCAAAATCTTAATCTTAATTGTAAAATTAAGAACATAGTATTCTTCTGTATAATATTATATTATAAGTTTGTTCTCATATAACAAATTCATTTATTTTCTAATACTCACCGGCCACCATTTATTTTATAATGTCTTGATAATAAACACAACAACTTATGTTGTTTTTGTATTTTATTTGAACATTTGTCTGTATAACTATACATTTGAACAGTTGCACACTTAGGGTCTTATCTTAGGGGGAGGGGAAATATGTATTTACCCAAATTGCTTACTGACAGAGCATTTGTGATAAATACTGAATACAGTTAGTGCTGAAGTATTGACCAGTTGTTCAATTACAAAAATGTGGTAGTCGTAATGTCTATCGAACTGCGTACACTTTAAAATTTGTCTGATGTGTACAGTTCCTTTGAATACAATTTCATTATTTATTATTCGGTTAGATCGCAATATAGACGGTCGTTTTTACAAGCTGTGTATAGTTCGAATCCAAAAAATGATGTCCGGGAATAATTTACTAGTCTTCATCGTCACACTGATGTCGGTTATCGACTATTCATACCTTATTGTTAACGCAGTCGGTTTGTATAATATATTATTATCCTGATTTGATAAATTTTAAATAACATTTTCATTGCGTTAAATTCATAAATAAATATTACACAATATAATAGATACCCAGTGGCATGGTGAACTTAACATTTTTCATAAGCTATAGCCTACTCGCCTCGCAGCACCAATAAAGGCATTCACTGTCAAATTTGTAATTATAACTAAAATACTGTAGTTTATACTAAATTATTACCTATTGGACATTACTTCCCCCCCCCCCATTAAGAAAACTCAGAGGCAGTCGTCTCTCGGTCACCCCCTTCGTCACGTCAATATTGGTACCTATTTTACATTAAATCCATTACATATTTATTATATTACACACAGATTATAGATCAACTTACCTATATTGTTTTAGTGTTTTTTTTATATAAAAAAATATATTTATTATTAGTTATTTCATTTATAAATTATGACTTATGAATATTATAATGAGTGACCACTGATAATTTATCAATACATATTTGACAGTTAAATAATTGTTTTTAAATGTAATTTATATATTTTATTACCGTTATTGTAAACATTTTATATTATGCATTAATAATTTTTGAATCTCATACAATTAAAATCAGATTTAAAATCTTTTTAGGTATTACGTGTGCTCTATAGTTTTTAAATATGTTCAACCATTGACCTGAAAAAAATAAAGCGGACATAGTCAAGTGGTCTTAATCTCATATTTTTGATTATTTTTATGGAGTTCCCTAAAATGACACGTGTATAAAAAAAATCATATGTTTAACAATTGTTTTAATTTGTATTTTATAGTATTACCAAACATAGAAGACACATCGTTTGAAAAGTATAGGAATTGGATATGTAAGTTGAAAAATTGATAATATTTTTAATCATACATAGTATAAATAGATACGAAGTATATTTGTAGTCGAGTTGATAGTTTATTATTGCTGTTGAATCGTTTTCACGTATTAATAATAAATTCTTAAAACATAATTTAATATATAAAATGCTTAAAAAAAGGTATATTGGTCGCAAAATAAAATACAATATAAAATAATATTAAAACACTCGTTGTTTTTAGCTGAGAGCCAAACAGAAGGTATATGTTTTTAATTTTAAAGCGACGATAAGTCGTTAAGTGCTTAGATACTTGGTGTATTATGTAACATATTTAAGTTTGAAAAATAATATTAGGTGAAGCTCGTTTAACCAAAAACAATCAATATATTATCAACCTTATATACATTTACATACAATTCTTGTCTAGTTTTAAAATGATTTAGGTACCTAAAGTACAATTATTTATTTTCCATAATAACTTAAAATATAAGTGTTTGATTATTTTAGAATCTAAAATTTAGATTAAAAAAACTATAAAATAATTTGTGTTATATTACCTATCTATGTATACCTACTGTAATTTCATTAAACAGTAATAAATACAATAAATATAATACACCAATTTTTAAATTGAAGAACATTATGTTACAGTAAACTGCACAATATATTTTAGATGTCTTAAAAAATATTTATAATATTGTCAAAAAGTTTATTATGATTATTTTCTTAATATTTCGTTAAATTTCCCTAAGAAATCCTGTGTGCAGGGTACTCTTAATTGAGACTCGATTTTCTCAGATTTTGTTATTTAAGAATTTTATGAGTTATTTTAACAACACAACTCTTAACATAATAAACGTGTTATAAAATGTATATATATATATATATATATTTTTTTTTTCCGGTTATGTAATGACAGGTAAAATGTTGGATGAAGATCAGTTCAAAAGGACATTGGAAAGTAAGCTAAATATATTTACTATTTTAAACGTGGTGCCTACCTTTATAAATATACTTACTCTTATTATTGACGTATTATAATAAGTATAGAAATTGCTTGAAAATTAAATTTATCTGTCAAATAAAACGATTTTCGTTTACATAAATAGATTTAAGAGCAATGCATTCAAAAAGTTATTAATGCTTTATATTTTTCACTGTTATTGGCATAACCAATACGTACCTAATTACATAAAGTTTGTGTTTTAGTTTAGCAGCTGAAGTCGGAGTTTAGAAGTTTCACTTTTCACTTTTAGAAGTTTTTATTTGATAAATAACGATAATCAGTGTTAGAATTGTTTTTCAATCAGAGTAGAGGGTTCACATGTTTAAGGGATGGCATAATCAATAATAAAATTATGGCAAATTATCGATTTTGTAATCATAATAGACACATTTTGCAATTTATCGACTCAAATAATAATTTATAAGACTCGTGAGTAAAAACCACATCGTGAAATCAAAATCAAAACGACTTTTTTACACCGTACAATGCAGCATACATCGCACCGTTAATGATAATAAATAATAACACGTAATAATAATTATTATAAATTAAATTCAAAACGCTAGTTTAACTGCAAGATGTAAACACACTGTTATTGTTTGAATTTTAACTTCCCCACACACAATCGTTTTGATATATATATATATATAATATAAGTTTGTGGCTTGGTGTGGCGCGGTGGTTTTCCTCAGTCACTAATGTGTTCTGGAGGTCAAGCATCAGCCGTTCTCACTAGTTCCCAGACGGGTGACCACTCTGGTTTTTAGTGACGAATCCTTGCCCACATAATATACAGGAGTTCTAACCAACCGTACCCTAACCCACAATAATTTATTAAAAATAAAAACATATTAAAAACAACCTACATACTAATGACTTCAGATTTAGTTTTAACTCAATAAAAAAATAAATAAATAAATAAACATACGCTTTGATAATTGTTAGCAATAGCATATATTCCGGGTACAACTGTTTTAAACAAGTGTTTGTAGCAAAGGTTGGTGGTTAGTGTTACCTACACAGTACACACATGCATACGAAATTTACCGTTCTTTGTTGGTTTTGGCTTTTATAATAATGATAAATATTGCTTGGATACAAATTGCTTGTAATATTAAATTGTATTGTTAATGGCAGCTTATAATAAAATGTGTTTGGTTATAATATTACCACAATTATTGTAATGATCGAAAATCACTGAAAATTGTTTTGCATTTTTACTTTGATTAGGTAAACCTACTAATTTTGGGAATAATTTTAGTACATACATAATTTCCATCAAATATTAATAGCTACCTATAGTTTACATAGATTTTCAGTAGACGTTAACGTTAAATATTAGAGAATTTAGAGGTGAAATTTCAAAAATGTTTAAAAAAAAAAAATACCAAGATCCAAAAAATTACGGTATCTGTCCAACAAGCTTAAATACATATATTGTTATTGGTTTCGTTTGTACGATCTTTTTGAATATGTGGTCTTCGGCGAAAGCTTAACGGTGTTTTTAGACAACTGTCTACATATTTTTAATGAATGGTTTTAATAATTTTAAATCCTAAATTGTCATCAAAAATATCCAGAAAATTTGTTGGATAAATTTGAATTACATCTGGTGTATGCACGCCGCTAAGCTCGTGGACATTGTACATTTAACATATTATATACTGCACACAGACATGAATAATGTAAATTTCACTCAAGACTCAGTAAATTCTTGTATTTTAAGTTCTAAATGTAATTATAAATATTTTAAGTTTACTTCAATTTATCATCTTATTTTTTGATTAAAAAGTCTTTAGACAAGTATTAAAATGTTTCATATATTTGTTAAGTGTATGACCGCATGGTAGTGAATGTTGACATTTACCAATCATTTTGTTGAATGTTATCAATTACTTCAAATATCTCACAATGCGGACATTTACCTGTGTTTGTTGACATACGCAATAGTTATTTAGTGAATGTTGACATATCTGACAACATAACAATCAAATAGATTGGTAATAAATTCATAAATATAGTTTAACAAATTAATATTGTAATATATAATTTAGGTAGTATATATTTTTTTTAAGTTTTATTTATTACAACACGGTAAATTATCGTGGCATTTACTGTTACATAGTATTCCTTCATTCTTACAATTACATATTTTTTTTACAATTGCATCGTATATAACCTTGGCCACCACTTTTGGAAGCATTGTGATACCTGCCTCAAAGACATTGTCTTATCGGATAAAACGTCATTTAATGATATCAATTTTTCTTTGTACACTGCAAATTGATTTCGAATGTACAGCTGACTGATAATCCCATATTTTGTTCCTAATTTGTAGAAGTCATTATCAACGTCCATTATAACAGCCAAGATATTTTAGTTAGGTTAAATAAAAACTATTGTCTTCCTTTTTTTTTTTTTAATAAAAATGCACTAAACTTTTCATAAAAAATATCTTTTATATTTTTATCCATTATTAATTTTAATTCGAATATAATATTATAAATAATAAAATATTATGCTTAAACTGTTGCGCTCGGTTTAGAATACGCATCGTTACCGAAGAGGTATATTTATATTATATTATCTAGCAAACGATTGACAATCAGATTGTCTCATGCGATAACATTACTAACATTACTAAAAATACCTTTTACATACATCGTGCTTCAAATGTGATCAACATTTACCAAATACTAATTGTAAATGTCAAAAAACACTGGTGTATAAACGCGTTAAGACCATTTTGTCAACATTCACTACGATTTTTGGTAAATGTCAACATACACTGGTGATTGTCAACTTTCGCCTACTGCGGTCATACATCTTAACATATTCATAGCATAACATGTTCCTATGTAGTCCTTGCAGTTCATATGTAGATACATTTCCAAGCTTTTAAATACGACGAAATTATAATATATCCATTTAATTTTAATTTAAACATTTTAATAATATAAAATATATTGCTCTGTAGATTATAAAATATACAAAGGTAAGTTCGTAAAATGTTTAATAAACGAAACGTAATTGTTAATTGATATTAAAAACTATCCCTTATTTTATATAGTTATTATCAAACATAAATTTCTTATTTTTAGACACTATTTAATTATAATATCGTATATTCTAATACGATTATTAATAAAAAGCATATGCATTTCTATTTTTTAGATGAAATTAATAATACGTTTTTATATAAACAAAGTAAGTTATTTTAGTTGGATAATGGATTTTATTTTTATCTCATTTTTCATGTAAATATTAATTAATTTTATTCTTAACCATAATGGTTTACTTAAATACTATCATTATAAGGATTTAAATGTTTTTATATCAAATAATCTATGTTGATAAAGCCTAAGTACTACTTACTCATTCACTGATTGCTAATACTCAAAATAGGTACTTCAAACGTATAAACTTGAAATTTTGAATAGTTCCTCTAATGTTCTAGATGTACAAGGAGTTTTAAAAAAATCGTATTTCAAAAAGATGGCTGACACAGAAATTTTGAGATTTGCAATGGAAATCGAACATTTTTTTTTTGTTTTTATTACTGAATGTCATTGGTTACATACTATAATAGTTATCGTAGAGATAATTATAAATTAGTAGATATATTTTTATATAAACGGTTGCCATTGGTTATATAAAATAAAATTTTTATTATAATTGATTATAATATTAATCTGTATTTCTGTCATCATATTATTATTGTATACGTCCAACATTTAACTAACAAAAAATTTTTCCTCTGGCCAATAGATGTTTTGATTATTACTCACTATTTACTTTTCTTTCTTTTTTATTTAAAATTTTGAACATAATGTAAATTTTACAGTGTACTTACTTAAAATGAGTGAATTGTAAATATTATTTTAAACAATCTTAAAATATTACTTCGTGCATAAAATATTAATTATTTGACGGACAACGAAGTACACGAGGTTACTTAGTAAAAGTATAAAAATCAACATTAGTCGCACATATATTTACAATAAGTTTATTTTTATGGTGAAATTGAATTTATAGAATATAAACTATCAAAATATTCTGTTAATTATTTAACACCCGTTATGTAATTATAGGATTAAAATTTAAAACAAAAATGTTATTTTATATTTTATTCGTGTGTTTTTTATACGTTTTTCAGTTCAAAATTGTAAGTACATTTTTAATAACTAGCATTATAGTTAAAAAGTTAACGTCGTCTTACTGTTTAGTATGTGTCGAGAGTGTCGAAAAGTTAGGTATCGTAATTGTGCGGGTCACTGTAATAGATTTGTTAAATTTGAATTCATTGATTTATCATTTTCGACATTTCTAAAGATAATTTATTTTATATCATTATTTCAATTAGTAATAAACTAATACGGTGTGTTAAACTAATTTTGATAAAAAACAAATCGCTCACATTATATAATAATTATTATTGGTAATATGAATTTATTTATATTATATTATATATTTAAACTATAAATTATTAACTTATAACTTTATAATTATAAGTCAATGCAAACATACTATAGAACGGTGTCAATTGCTTTATGGTATGATTAGTTGAAAATGATTCTAAAAATCTTAAAAATGTCATTTTATATGTATAAAATTTTAATTTTATGAATTTCCCATTACAAAACAATTTACAATTTTGATGATTTTTGTTAAAATTCAAACTTCAAACTCTCTTAAAAAATGAATGTTGATTTATATTCAAATAATTTATTCTAGTAAAAACGATTTGTGACCTTGAATTAAATTTTTAAGCTTTTTGACTGAACATACATTATTTTTATCAACAATTTTAGAAAAAAAAACTAGAAAAAAAAGCAAGTGGGTACTTAACTCACTGCTGAATAGTAGTTATCAAGTGTTCCTTTTCTTTAAGTAGGTCTTTGTAATGGATGTGTTAAATTTTCATTCAATGAATTTTATTGCATACAAAACACGATTCTGAACGGAGACAGTCTGTCTTTCTATATTTCAAAGTCTATTTTATCATATATTTATATTGCTATTATATTAATATAGTAATTTATTTTCCTATTAGTAATATGGTAGATATAAGTAGATAATAGCTTAAAATGAATCTAATTATTTTATAATGTCATTGTGTACAGTAAAATATTATATTATACACAAGAGTTTCAAATCCTCACGAGTAATCCATTTGTATTAAAACAGGATCTAAAAACTAAAATCATTATTCTTTTTTTTTTAATATTTATTTTTATAAAACTTTGAACTTCAAACGCTAATAAACAAAAATGGTGTTTATGTATTTATGATATTTTATGAACTGTTATAAGAACTACTTACATTGTATTACAATTTGTATCAAAACTTAACAAAGAAAATAACAAAACACATTTCAAAAGTCTATAAGTAGTTTAAATTAAAACTAAATATTTTTAAAACTTCATTAATTAGGTATAAAAAATTATAATTTAATCAACAGTTCAAAAGTGTACACGGTTAATTTTCATTGAATCATATTAAAAAACAAAAAAAGTTACGACTTATGAGGAGCCTTGTATTACATTTTCAAACTTTTTTGACTTTTCGACTGTGTGCATTTTTTTACTAAAATTAGTTTAAGGAAACTAGGAAAATAATTAAAAATTTCAAATGTCTTTAAATGAGCACAATAAGAACCAAATGAATTAAGTGTATAGTAAATACTTAAACGAATATTAGAGGAAAATTTAAAATCTCTACGGTTTTTATATTAAAAAATAAAATCGATTTTGTTAAAAACTGGTCATGTGTAAAGATAGTTTTTTTTGTTTTTCCTGACTATTTTTAAAAAGTGCTGAGAGTTTTTACTTTTGACCACCCAAAAGTACCAACCAAATCCAATTTTGTATTAGGTACCAACTGAGTTGAACATCGAATCATTTTTCTACTATAATACATGAATAAACACAAACATAAAACACATCACTAGACATTATATTTTGGATAATTCCTGAATTTAAAATATTATTTTAGCTTCTCGTGAAGAAAATCACATAGAGGCTTATTTTTGAATTTCTTCTTTTTCGATTTAACAGCCTAATATTGATTATATTAAAATAATAACTAATTATTATATTTTTTAGTATTCTCTGAATTTACCGACGAAATCGCTACTTTAACGAAAATAATTTCAAGTAATTATAATATACTTCTATTATAATAATTTAATATTATATAATAAATACAAACTAAAAATTTTTTAGACAAAAGCTGCTTCTATAAGTCTAAAACATAATTAAAGTATATATAGTGTGTATTGCACTGACTTGTAGTTAATCAAAATTTTTGCTACATAAGTTATACCCTATTTTTTCTTTGAATAGTTATAAAAATATAAATTATTTGTAAATATTTTGAGATTTTTATTTTGCTCGCCGCGGTTCAACTTTTAACAAACATGAAATATTTCAGCTAAATGACATGTTATTTATTTCATTGAATAGAAGACAATGGAATATTGCATCTGCAGTAAAATAAAATATTCTTAATTTTTGAGACCGAATATGTATTTAACTATTTCTTTTAATCAACTTTGACTTAAAGATTACACACATAGCTATGCAGCTACATATTATATGTACCTACAAACAAATAAATACGTGAAAACATATGTAAATGACAAAAATCATAGGTTAACTATTAAATATTCAATGAATTTGAAACAAAATAGTATTTTCTAAAAGTCAGTTTCGTAGGTATAAAAAAAACTATGGGTATTTGTAAAAGTCGCTTATAAAAAAATAGGGCAATCTAAATCTTGTCTTACCAATTATGGTTTTCAAATTTTAATTTTTCTTTGAATGCGCAGATAAAAAGTGTTGAATTTGACTTTTTTTCAAACTGTGTGTGACTGTTGACTGAAAATTCTATGTCAAAAAATAAAAGAAATCCGAATGATATACATCATTTAGTTAAAAATATTTCATGTTACTGTTTAAGTCGAACACTTTGTATATGATTTAGCCACTATACAGACATATTTAACCATGTCTTTTGATAATAATATGATCTCTTGCTTTCTTCTTGTCCAAGCCGTTTCTAAATATTGTGACCTTTATCATGATATTATAATTTGTCATCAAATAGTGTTAATAAAAGCCGAACAAGAAAAATTCAGACAGGATATGATAATAAATAGACTTGACATTACGTACTGTATAACTCAAGGAAATAAGCACTATTTAATTTACATTCAAACATTATTAATTTTTTTTAATTATACAGTAAGCGATTTCCATTTCGGGAAACTACTGACAAAGTCAAAAATCAAATATTCCAAAATGAAATTTAAAAAAGACGTCTAACCTTTACACACACATATATATATAGATGTACTCTTTATAGATTATAGATACCACATTTAACTTTAGGAGCTTAACACCAATTATATTTTATATGCATAATATGCTTAAATCTAAACTTGAGATAACTACTTATTTTTATGAAAATAGACATCTGAAGTGACAATATTACAATGGTTTTAATGCCATTATTATATTATACTTTTTAATAGGGTGAAAATTTTTTTTTTTTTTATCGTTTTTTATTTGAGTAGGTACTAATTATTATTTTAATGTTTGATTACATGATATTGTGTAGTTGAAGGATGTGGTAAATTTATATTATATTATGTGCCTATACTATTATATTGAACAATTATTAATATTAATTTTCGTAAATTGTGCTGACGATCAAAACCCTTTCCTTTACAATTTTAATCTAATAGATAATTTTGTAATAATATTATGATATACAATATTGTACCTATTCCATTTTAATGAAATATAACAATATATATTCTTATAATTTCTTTAAACATTATAAGTTATAAGTGACTCAAACAAATTTTGATTTTATAAATAAACATTTAAAACTAAACATTTTTGATGAATAAAATAAAATATTTCCTTGTCGCAGAGATTAATTTTAACTATTGAACTATCGAACCAATTTCTATTGATGAGTGTCATAAAATATAAAATGCACTAATACGTTGAAAAAACTTTTTGTGTACCTAAATGTCTAACTCTTAATAATTTTCAAATGATTACATGTTCAGAGTTATTGTTTATTTGAATATTAATATATATTTTTTTTTTATATACGAATAATTGAATATACAAAGGAAAGTCGCTTGGTAAGTTAATACAACTCTTTTTTTTGAGACTAATTAATTACCATTTAAAAAAACACCTACCTGTCTATAAACATTGTTACCTTCTTAAACTTAAAATAGGTACATCAGCTGTTGAGCCATTAAAACATTAATAAGTCTATATTATAATATACAGTGTGATTTACTGAGCACGGTCACAATTATTTTCTCATAAAATAGATAATAATAATTAATTAAAACTCTGTATTTAGTCTGTATTTAAGTCTGTTTTTATTATAAGGATGGGAGGGGGGGTTCGGAGATGATTGACTTTATTTTTTACATATTTTGGGGGTTGTGACATTAAAAAGGTTGAGAAACGTTGTTCTAAAGAACAGTGCCACCGTCTCACAGATAGAAATGGCACAAGAACCGAGATACCGTATAACGAATATCACATTTGTCACAAACACTTTGTGCCACATTACTCATCTGTGCACAGCCAACTCACCGCTTTGCCAAGGAACTGTCGAAGAAGAGTGTAAACGGAAAATCTATAATATAATATAATTTTCCATTTATATATAATAGGTGTATGTTGTACAGATTTTTTTCATTAAAAACATGTATTTTCGCTGCGCATTAAGTAGCGGAGATTTTTTTTCAAAAGGTTAGATTAGTGATGTATATGCACAGTATGAAAGAAAACTTAGATTCTAAATTTAATATTCATAATTTAATAATAATTGTGGATTTTTATACTTAGTAGGTTAAGTTAGTGGTACATACGGTTTAATAGCTCGAAAACTACTATATACATCTGATTTCAAGAAAATCATCTCCTTAATAATATAAGGATGATATAGTTTTCATTTGAAAAAAAAAGTTTGCAATGTCTCAATATTTTTTTTTTAATTGCATAAAAATCTATGTATTTAAAAATATGTCCTCGAAGTATTTTTAAAATTTCCATCAGAATTTCAATATGAACGCCACAAACCGCGTTTGTTGACTTAAAGATAAGAGCATTTGCAGTAATTTATTAGAAGTGTTACCTTAATATTTTAATTTTAAAGCAAGCTGTAAGCATTTTTAAATTTGAATTGTTATATTTTACACACTTATAACTCGATTTAAATTAAAAATGTTAATAGGCATTAAAAAAAAAACCACCACCAACACCAAACACAGAGAAAGGTGTTATATTTAGGTTTGATAATAGTTAAATTTACAATAATATTGAACCTAAAAAATCTAAATGCGAACTGCTGAGTGTAAATTTATACTAACTTAATTTTACGACTATTTCGCACACTTGTAAGAAAGAGATAAAAAATGCTGGTGTGGGATTATCTAATAGGACACATTTGGTGGGCATGCTTGGTGACTTACTCTGTACATTTATTAAACGTAACCATAAAATGTGCTCTTCGCAAATTTACCGAAACTTCGTACCAACGTCCAACAATAATATTAAAAAAGATTTCAAACACAATAACTATTCTGGAATATAATTATTATGTAACAAAAATGTATTATAATAAAATTATTTGATTTTTTTGAATGCATATAATGATATAGAAGCTAATATGGGTAAGCTATCTTTTTTATTTTAATTAGCTGTTTATATAAAAATAAAAATTATTGTTTATTCAAAACTCATAACTGTATATAAAAACGTACCTACCATATATTAATATGGATGACTAAAAACAGTTTTATTAAAATAAAAACAATTTAAATTGTATGTCCACCAATATAAGGATATGCCATATGGGAGTGCACATTACATTATACACCTATCATCTTTGCATCAGGAAGACATAATAATTTTGCTTATTATATTCGGAGTGAGCTCAATAAACAAAAAATATTTCTTATATATTATGTTCAAAAATCAGCATCAGTGAAGTTTGATCGAATTATTGTGAGGGTTTGAAACTCCGACTTTATATTTTATAAGCTTTATAATTTACATAAAAAAATATGATTTATATTAAAAAAATTGAATTGACGACTGTTATCAAATTGATTCCGGAGTTCATAGGTCACTGATCGAATTGGTCCCCATATACTCATGTTCGTTAATTAACCCGTAAGAAAAATTGGGAAAAGCAAAATTTATTGTAAAGTTATATGATTTAGCTTAATATAAAACCAATTATATACAATATAAAATTACATATGATATTAGTATAAGTCATTTATCAAATTTATATCTACCTATTATATAAATAGTTAATAGTTCATATTATAATACAACTGTTACATTGGATAGTTTTATTTTTATAGTTATTATCCCTATGAATATTATAACATATTTTCAAAAAATAAACTGATAATTGTATTAGTATTGCAGTATTGCTTAAAATGTATACCGATAATTTAATTTTAAGTTTTAAATTATATAAAATCAGTTTTAGTCTCTAATAAATAATAATATTTTCTGATTATATATCTCGCCCTAACTATCCATAATGCATAAAATATTTTATTGATGATTTCTTAAGATTTTTCTTCTAGTTATATAATTAAATCTTACTATTTTGGTTAAAAAAAGATTTTTTTCCAATATATTGTCATTTAGCTAACAATGTATTATTGTATAGTTAAAATGTTCTTAATATTTTCCATATAATAGGTTTTCAATGTTTAATATAAATATTTTATATGGTTTAATATGTATACAGGATAAATATTTGTGTGGAATATTCATTAAAATTAATGAACCCTCCTCTTCCCCCCAAAAAATCCTTGTTCTGGATCCATCCCTAGTTTAAACCTTCTCAAGCTCCACTAATACATATCGTTAATATCATGGTGGTTGACCTACACGGATCTAGGAATTTTTTTAGATTAATGTAAAATGGAAATATACTATGAAAAATAATATTCATACATATTATTACATACAATTTAGTTTGGATACGAGGTCAAATATATGCGTGAATATTATATAAATTAATATCTAATTTTAATTTTAAATCTATACATCTTGCAGAGAAATATATCAGTAAGTTTACCTACATATTTTTTAATTAATGGTATCGCTAAATATACATGTCACAAAAAGTGTTAGTGTATAAAATTATATATGTTAAAACTAACTACATCGACACTTATAACGTGAAAATACTTCATTATTGTTTTTACTTTGGAAAATATCGAGCATACGTTTGATTTAAATTAAAATTAAATATTTTTTATATTAACGGATTCAACAAATAAAGAAGAACGCCAGAGAAAACAGTTGGAAAGTAAGCAATTGTTTTAAAAAAAAAAAAACTTTAATACAAAAATACAAAATTATTTTGGAATGCTTTATTGTTCATTTTTTCATTATAATGATTAAATATTTTTTATATTAATAGATTCAACAAATAAAGAAAAACGCCAGAAAGAACAGTTGGAAAGTAAGCAATTGTTTAAAAAAAAAAAAAAACATTAATATAAAAATATAAAATTATTTTGGAATGCTTTATTGTTCATTTTTTCATTATAATGACTGACTGAAAAATAGGCGCTACAAAATGTGTTCAAGCAATTGTGTACATTTTTTTAATTTGTATGAAATTATTGTGAAATACTAATTATTCTCAACCTTTATGGTTAATTTATTTAACACATTTGATAGTTTAAAAAATATGATTTTCAATATGATGATATACTGTATTCGGTCATTATTATTAATACTCAAATAGTTTTTTATAAATATTTTTATTATTATGAGAAACAAAATAATATTACAGAAATTAAATCAATCACCCAACTTGAAAAGGACGGTATGTTAATTTTTAATAAAATAAATAATAATAAAATTCCATTTTTTCATGAATGACTTTTAATCGTACTATAAATTCCTAATATCTAAAAAAATGTGTTTAAAAATTAAATTATTTTCAATGATTTTAATATGAAACTCTTACTAAGCTTGTTAATGGCTACTGTGACAAAATCGAAAAATATTTATGTAGATACCTATAAAACTAATTTTTATCATTATCATATAATATTATATTAAATATAAATATACATTACTGTAAACTTAACATTTTATAATTTTATCACAATACATTATATACACGTTTGTTTATTTATTTATATTGTAAATTTCAGTTAAGTTTATGGACCACCATATTTTTTAATTCAATATGGGACCCAACTTGTATGGTCGTCTATAATTATAAAATATCTTACCTTATCGGAGGCCACTAGTGTATATTATCAATCACTTTATATGCGATAAGGAAAATAATTCGTATATTTAGGAGAGGGGACTAATATTCACCAGAAAAAATAATGATCTTGTAATAAAAAAAAATCGTGTGTATATTTACAATATTTTTTTTCTTTTAATATAACATGAAGAAAATACTAACATGAAAATTAGGGCTTTATTCAATTTCATCTCTAAGTGGAATATATTAAAAACATGTAGTGTGTCCGTAATTTATATTAGGTTGTGGTAAACATCATTGACATATGTGGCGTGCAGAACAATTTTAATTTTAAACACGACAAGTTAGAATTTAAAATCTTTAAAATACTGAGAAAACTATTTAAAAAACAAGTATTTATTGATATACAAGTACATAATTTGAAATATAAAATAATATCCCTTTTACAACGTTTTAAATTTATTTCACTTAAAACCTATTCATTTTAAAATCAATAAAATATAATAAGTATCATTTATGGTAAAAATTGTGACGCTGATTTTATTATTACTATTTTTTTAATAACACTGACAATTTATTTTTTAATTGTGAAATCCTTTATTTGAAAATTTTGTGTTGATCCGTACAAATTCTTTGATCGTTAAATTTTTTTAAATAATGATACATATTATATTAAGTATTAACAATTGTTTGCTAATTATTTTTTAAATCTCATGTCATTATTATACAATATGCTTTCATAATATTTCAAATGGTGTAATTTAAAGTTTACCTAATTTACAATAGGACGCATGTAGAACATAAAAAAAGGAAAAACAAATTCGTTTACCTGACTTTAGGAAGCAACAATGGTCTCTGGGAAATTATAACTCAACTTAAATTCTTATAAATATGTGTTTTATACATTGAAGTAATTTTTAGATTTCACCGATATTCTTCTGATGATGATAAAATATTTTTTTTTTTGTAAAATTTGTTATTGCTCAAATATAATACAGAAATAACTCTGGATCCCAAAGAAGATAAATGTAAGTTCATATAGTATTTAAAAAAATAAACATTTCTGAAGTATTTGTGATAAACTTTTTTTTTAAATATCGGGGTACGTTTTTAGTATCTATGGTTATTTGAATCCAAACTATTCAACAAATTTTTATCGTTTAAACGAAAAAGAATTTTAGAAAATAAAATCGTTTATAATAGTTTTCGTTTAACGGAAGTGTAAGGTTGTTGCCATTCGATATTAATTTCAATCATTTCAAATCTATATAATAATATCATTATGATTTATGACAGGTTTCTTATAGTATTTAAAATCACTTAAGACTTAGATTCCTACAACCACGTGCCTCGACTTGTTAAAAACGTTATTATTGTTTTTTGTACTTCATATTTTGCGTGATCACTCGATCACGCATCGCGCACCGTGCGTGATTGCAGGAAACCAAGTCTTTAAGTGAATCATTTCTAAAAACAGGTAAACTGATACATCGTATCTAATTATAATACATATATAGTATACGGAGTGATCCATTTAACGTACGACACACATTATTATAACGTTTTTGAAAACATTTTTTTTACGCCATTTTAAGTCGTTACAAATAATTGTTTTTTATTTATTTTCGTCGTCATCATTTCTTAAAATTTATATTCTTCTAAATGACAACAGCATACATTTTAATTTCATATTCTGAAGCAGAACATTACTGCCTTAGTATTTTGATCTATAAAAATTAAATATTGAACAAGTACTTTATTGATTATATAACTTATAAGTACTTAAAGTTATGATGTTCTGAGTAGTGGACCCGCATTTTGCGGGGTACCTACTTCTGTTTCGTTCCACTTCTCTAAAATTTAAAAACTCAAAAGCTACTTATTCAAAATTCAATTTTTATAAGTTGAAGTAAGTAAAAAATAATATTTTTTGGAATAAGGAATTTAAAATGCATATTACCGTTTAAAAAATTAAAATATAACGATAAAAAAAAATAGTAAAAATATACTTTTTTAGAAATGTTTATAGTTTTTGAAATAACTATATAGTATTTTATGTTTTAATAGATTATCTGATATTAATAATATTCATCTATACTCTTTGCAAATTATAATTATTCTAATTATAATATTTATTTATTATTTTCTTTTAGTTAATGAAGAAATAACGTATTGTAAGTTAACTTTAACTTTATCTATTTTATTTTATCTTTTTATTATTTCATAAAATTTGTATTTGTTTGATTGCATTTAATTAATCACATTTGAATTTTTGGTGTGTTAATTAAAATTATAAATATTAAAATTCCTGGTCGGCTGAGCATACCCATAGCTTATTCTTCCAACTTCTTATCAAACCCTCTTCATTTTCAGATAATGAAAACGATCATTTTAATATATTTAGTGTACACTCCGAAATTCATGTTTTAGTACTGCAATAATTCATCTTTCTAATTTGATGTCCGTTGTTTATTTAAATTAAAAAATAATTTAAACTTTTAACCTTCATATAATATCATTATAGATGTATGATAATTACTTATCTACCTATAATATTTTAATTTACGAATTTATTAGATAATTATAATAATTATACTAATAATTATTCACAGTGAAAACACTTAGTAAGTACAAAATATTATGGAAATTCTAGATTTATAGTTAATTCGTGGTAATTTATAAATGAAAAACACTTATGCAATAAAGCAAACACATTTTTGTCATAATTAACCATGAACATAACTAGGATTTTATAGTTACAGGGGACAGAGTACTAGAAAATCAGAGTAGTTCAAAATGGGGTTCAAAGCCCCTCACTTCTCTCATCATATCTGTCAGTTGTCACTAAAGTTCAGTAATCACCAGGACTAGGATGTCCTGTAAAATTAAAGTCTAAAAATAAACCATACAGTAAAACCACTACTCTCCAATCATTAAAAATAAAATAAGCATAATATACATTTTATAACTGTATACTCCTATATTTAGATGCAAATGTTAATAAAATGTCATTATCGATAATCTTATTATAGATAATTATCTGTCTATATTTACTAAAGTCATATCACTAAATCTGTTTCGGTTCATAGTCGATCTATCAGATGCATATTTTGATTTTCCTTATATCTACAGTGAAACCTCGATTATCCGAGTTAATTGAGACCGTACCTAGGTCGGATACGTGAGATTTCGGATATTGGAAACTGTTTTAATACATATATTACATGTATACGTATATGTACATATGTACATCTTGATATATACGTAATCCATATTATTATAACCATACGTATCACAAAAAAAAAACATGCAAGTTTTATTATTATATTGGATTTAAATTACATTATTCAGAATTTATTTTTATTAACTATTTAGGAACATTTACATTTATTAATTACTTAAGAACATAAAAATATTTGACATGTATTTACGATATTTTTTTGAAAAAAATATCAATTTTTATTTGACAAAAAAGCTGTGACATTCGGATAACAGAACGTTTGGAAACGTCAATTGCAGTTTGAATAATAGAGAGTTCGTATAACGAAGGTTCGGATAATCGAGGGTCTATTGTACATAAAATCGTACAAGATAAATCTACAATATTAATATAATGTTATAATATTATACTGACATAGGTATATGAACCCATAACAATTTTTTTTTTATAAAATGATTTGGATTTTAACTAAAAGATAGATAAAATTAAAACGTTTTAGGGGACTGAAAACGTCTGTAGGAGGCTCAGCTCAGCTCAGCTTATGATATACATAACTTATAAGTTATAAGTATTAATATTGCTTTAATGATGTGGAAATAGTTTTAAGTAATTGCGTCCATTTTCATAGGTGGCTCTATAGTTGACATCACTAATTTATCATAAATATTTCAAAGAGTTATTAGAATTTAAGTATGACATAATTAATGTAGTATAAGCATATAATATATAATGTCAACGATCAATTATGAACGGTTCTTTAAAAAAAAAGTTTTAAAATTATACCACACCATATTATGCAGAACATTGTCTTATACCCAAACTGTAAAATGTTAATCTTCAGATATTTTCAAATACTCATAATTCAATTAATATATAAATCGTGTTCCGGGATAAATATTTTTTATTAAATATAATTTTAAAATTATTTAACTTTATACAGTACCAATGAGTAGTAAGTATATTTATTATTAAACATAATAAAAATTAATATGTAAGGCTATACTGTGTTTGAAAACCAAAGTAAATATTTTAATTTATACCGGTTACTAATATTGAAAATATTAAATAAATATCATTGAATTGTGGAGCAGATAATGGATATGTTTGAGTCAAAAAACCTAAACATAAATATTAAAATGTAACAATTGATTAACAAATGACTATGCATTAATATATTCTGTTTGTATTCCTTTAATTCTTTTAATTAGACATAAGTACATTATACATAATACAATGCATAATCCTAATTTTTATACAGACAATACTGGGCGCATAAGTATGATAATTTTTGCATATAGCTATAATCAATTAAGCTTTATGATTATTTATAATTTATAATATCAAAGTTATTTATACATATACGAATTTTACTTTTTAAAACACACAGAAAATTTATTATGTAAGCATTAACTTAAATAAAATTAATAGCTTAGATATATTTATAAGTACCTATCCAACTATATTTCAATTATTTCTTAACTAGAATTACAATAGGTTGTAAACTTATAAGATAGGCATAAACTTATTATTTGTTATTTTTTTATAAGTAGTATAATTCGATTAAATATAATACGAGCAATTAAGATAAAAAGGAAAAGTAATAAAATATTATCTGTTTATTGAAATAATTAGGTACCATAATATGTCTACACTCATTTTTTTTATAAATGAATTTGAAACTTATTTACTTATAATTTAAATTTTAAAGTTCATAATACTGTACACATATTATATACATAAATACATTATTCATAGTATAAAATTATTTTTATAAATGTTTTTGAAATCGTGCAGTGAATACTCAATGTAAGTCATCATTTTAAACACCAAAATAAAGTTTTAAATAATAAAATTATAAAGTTTTTTAAGTATATAATTTACAAGCATTTAATACTTAATGAAGATTATTGATGCGCCAGATAAAGCATAGCAATACCGTATTAAATCTTCACTTTTCTTGTAACATATTTTATGTATAAAGTTATATTATTATATCTAATTTATAATATTTTTTTTTTTATATAACTATTTTAATATAATCTAAAGATGGAAATAGTGAAAGTAAGTAATTTTTAAACAATTTTGAAGTATACGTTAAATATATAACTAATAGTTTGTAAAATGTATTTCAAACATTCTAGTATGTAAATTCAAAATAAAAAATATATAACATATTTCATTTATAAATTGCAATCATATGTTTAAAAGTATTACAAAAAATAGTATTCTTTAAATCTTGATGTAATTATTTACTATTTCACTTGTAAGTTTTAAAATTAAAAGTAAAATAGTGTTGTAATGTGTGATTTAGCAAGACTATTTGCTTGTATTATTTAAACAGGAAAAACCTTTTAATAAATGTTATTGGCAATGTATAAAAAACATTATTTTGATTTATATTATTGATTTATTATTTATTTGTATCTTATATGTATATAGATAAAAAAAATAAATCGGATGATTGTAAGTGTTTATCTAATATATTAATATCAAAGTACTTTTTTTGTCATACTCATTATTCCACCTATATGCATAGTAGGGTAAAAATATAAATATCATTGGAAAGATACTGACGAGTAAATGTGCTCAGAAAAAAAAGTATACATATTATGTTTGCCTTAATATTTCTGACTAAATATTGATATTAGACAGATCCAATAAGCCATGGAGTTGATCAAAATATATGAATCAGTCACTTGATTTTTTACAAATATTTTAATTCAGTGATGCCTTGAGCATGGTAATTTCACTACCATTTGAAAAAGGGGTACTCGTCTAATATGCTACCTACCCATAAAATGGTATCTACCAAAACACTGTATGCGTGTAGTATGTTACCTACCATAGTTATTTTTATTTTATTTCATTTTATTACAGGAAAGTACATTTGAGTCATTAAGATAAATAACATATTATAGCAGTTGTACAAAATTATATCTTAATAGCCATTATAATATCTGATCCACCAAGACCCATGATAACTTACTGTTAGATATATTATTTTAGTCTATATTGTGTCTATGTTGTGTTCGTGTAAGTATCCTATTTGTTGCGAGTTTTACTTTTTTATTTTAAAATAAACAAAAATGAATAAATCAATGCGCTATTTGTACGGGCATATAATATGTAATGAGGAAACATGTGTTAATTATCTTCAAGAGAAAAACTTGCTCCCAGAACTTGGTAGTTGTTCCAAATTAAAAGATGATGTTATTTGTGGAGGTACGTTGAAAGAATATCAAAAAAATAATCGTAAAAGAGACTCAAATGGTGATTTATTAAAAACTACTTATTTACGATGTCAAAAAAAAGGTTGTCAAACTTATCACTCTTTAAGAAAAAAAAATCCTTTTTTTACATATTACGATAAAAATGGTAAAAGTAATAGTGGTTTAGCATTAAATGAAATTGTTGAATTAGTATGGTATTGGGTGTATCAATTACCAGTTTCAATAACCGAAAAATGTACAACAAAAACTTGTAATACAATTGTAGATTGGAATAATTTATGTAGAGATGTAGCAGTTGCAATGTTTGATAAACGTAAGAAAATGGGTGGTCCAGGGAAAATTGTTCAAATTGACGAGTTACTATTTCAAGGCAAGCATAAATATAATAGAGGACGATTGAGAAATGGAGATATAATTCCAAATGTAGATGACAATGTATCAAGTGATGCTGACGATATTGATGATGATCATTGGTATGTGTTGTAAAAATGTTGATAGGGTTATAAAACGAAGATTTTTTTAAAGTGGAAAAAAGAGATAAAGCAACTTTATTACCAATAATACAAAATGAAATAGAACTAGGATCAATTATTTATTCAGATCAATGGCGAGCATATAGTACCTTAAAAGATATAGGTTATCATCACGAAACCGTCAATCACTCCGAGTTTTTTGTTGATCCTACAACGGGCGCCCAAACACAAACGATCGAGTGTATATGGAGACATGTTAAAATTAAATACGGAATTAAAATCCGAGGAGCAACAGATTTGTTAAACCGACAATTAATAGAAGAATGGTGGCGGTCCGTTAATACCCAACACGATTTATTAGAAGTTTTCTGGAATGATATAAAAATAGTATATAAAAATAATAAATAATGATAATGACGTATTGAAATATTATGAAGTACTTGACAACGGTAAATTAATAAATTATTTAGTAATAAATTGTTAATTTGTTATTATTTTATGGTAGGTAGCTTATTTTACGGTAGGTAGCATATTAGACGAGTACCGAAAAAGGATATTATTCAAAACTTGAAACTAATTATTGAATTAATTATCTTTAATAACAATTTTAATAACTTATCTTGGAAATTGAAATTAAATAAGTATTTTGTACACTGTATAGTGTATAGTGGATAGTATCCATTGATTCAGGAAGAGGTAAAACCCAGGCAAATACACATCAATCACCGCTCATAGTTATCACATCAATTATTCTGTTTATATAGTTGAATTTACCATGATAATTAGTAGCTAATCGCTTTTTTTCTAGCTCTTCGTTCGGTGTGGTTTTTCCTTTTGAAAAAGCGTAAGTAATCTATTTTGGCTTAATTTTTTTATATTGGATAACTCACTTAGATATTTTAAAATTTAAGAAAACCATTAGTTTAATAAAAAATATGAAAAAAATACAATTATATAATTGATAGATAATATTGAATGCAACAATCAAAATAATTGTGAAAGCAGACATTCTCTAATATTTGAAGTGGTGGGTACACTATGCAGGTGTACCTACCTGCCTATTATAAAAGTGTATAAAACAAAATATCCTAGTGGTTGATAAAAGTAATAGTTATATTCCTAATTGAATTTTCAGTTGACCCAATGTTTGGTGAATCATATATGTCATATGCAATAAGAATGACACAACAAAGTAAATTATTATACTTAACCAACGTACACTCTTACACTATATACATTCGAAATATGTTAAGCTTGTCTAACGACATATTGGAAACTTCAACACTTAATTTGCAGTTTAAATTAAGTATATAAACTACTAAGAAGTGTCGTATATGCCAATTACTTTCGACGTATATCTCTCAATGAAATAAAACACTCAATTAAAACATTATAACTTTATTAATACTAATGTTAAATAATGACCGCATGTATAAAGCATTGTAGATAACTCAACAGAATTTCATATATTAATCAAGTTCCTTTTATTTATAATAATTTTGTTTTTTGTGTGAACATTGAATATATAATTTAACATATTATCGGTATATTCACTAATGATTGGGCCTCAATTATTTATCCTATGTTGCATTAATTCGCATCTGTTGAGATATTTTTTTTTTAATTGATTCTGCCGGACGCAAATTTGCTTTATTGTATGTTTGTAAGACTGAAACACACATGTAGATATCATTTTCTCTTAAAAATACAATTCGGGGTTTTAAAACATTAAGGGTACATATTTACTTTGAGTGGTGTACTTACAAAAATTGTGTAATTGTATTAACTTTTTTTTTAATAACATTATAATTTTTTTAAAATTCATATAATTTATCTATTGTATCACATTTATAATTTATATATAATTTAAAAACATAATACATATTTGAATAGTTATAAAAATACAATTTTTATATTGCTAAAAATATAATAATTCATCTAAATGATTTACTATTACACAACTACTCTGATGTTATACTTAATAATATAAGTTATAAATCGATTTTTTTTTAGAAAAAATGCCATTGCCTTTAGAATATATACCTGTATTTTATGGAAAAGAAAATGCAAAATTGTATTGTAAGCTGAATTCAAACTTTTCTATAACAGTGTTATGTCTAAATAAAACTTATACTGTAAAAAAATCGCATTTGAAAGTTTTAAAATCTATGTTCATTTGACAATAATTCAACATAAATCTAACAATAATAAATTTCCTGTCAAATTTAGAAGTAACATAACTACTTTTGTTTACAAAAAAAAATACAAAGTGAAACCTCAAATTAAATATTTGTATGGTACATTTGAAACATACTAATATAATGATTGATATAAAACATGATATTTTATTTATGATTCTATAAAGTAATTTTAATGCTGACTTCTTACCTAATTGAAATTTATCATTGGTTTAAAAGAACATTGTCAAATTTACAAAACCAATTTTTTTGGTGTAATGACATATAGTTAACTATCTAGATGTTTATAATAGGTACTTATATCATTTTAATATCTCATAATTTTTGTTGTCGATTAACATAAAATGAACATAATAATTTTTATTTTTTACAAACTTTTGTAGTACATGAAAGTAAGTTTATCTTTGTAATACTCGTACTTTGTTTTGGTAAACTTTTACTTTTTAAAATAAATTTATCGAATTTAAAAATATTTTGAAGCATACCTGCAACCATTGAGTAAAATAGTTATAGTATAGAGAAACCATCTTGACTGTATTATAATACATTATGAATCAGTTCACCAAAACTTTCAAGGAGTGATTTATTCGATGTAAAACACCCATCATAAGACACACATTAAAAACGTCTTAGGTCATATGGATCACTCTGTATATATTTAATGCTAAATTGATTATTATAAACTAAGACATTTGCAGTTAAGATATTTATGTACCTTCGAAATACGTGATTTGTTTAAGTCGATTAATCATAACAAAAGTTCTTTTTATAGGATCAATGCTATCTCTAGTTTATTAGATATAATTAATCTATAACTTAAATATTTAAATTTGTCATATCTTAATTGTAACTTGAAAATAAAAAATAAAAATTAGGAAAGTATATACCTCTTCATTGAGTAGGTTATTGTAATGAATGTGTTAAAAGTGAATTCAATCATTGCATAAGAAAAATGGTTCTGAATGAAAACTCTCTGTTGATTAATTTTACTAAGTTTATTTAATGAAATACTTATATTGCTATTAAAGTAATTTATTATTTTATTATTAATAGTAATACGATCAGCTAAATTAATTTTTTCGAATAAAATCGCATTTATTATGTTTTCAATTATTATGGTACTATACACTTATTATCATATTATATTATTTTTATTAACTTTTAAGTCAAATCTTACATAATTTAGAACGATGTGAATAAGTCCGAGCCATCGTGGTACAAATAGTACAAAGGAAACATGTAGCATAAAATTTCTGCATAGCCGTTTTTGACCAAAATCGTAACCTACCTTATTCGGCCGATTCATTTTTTGACCAAATTTTAAAAAAGGTCGATTCTTTTTCCAACGACCAAAATCGTACCATTTTCTTTTTGGTCGATTCACTTTTCAACCAAAACAAAAATTTTAATAAATAATATATTATAATATATAGAAGTGTAAAAAGTTTTATTTAATTGTATTAATATAAAACATATTATAGAAAATTATTAAATATAAAATTTATACAACATATAAATAAATAATAATAATAATAATAATATATAATTGTTGTCAATATAATTATTAATTTGTTATTAATTATTTGATCAGTGGTCGTCGAGTTTGATTGTGATGACAACCACCATACATAGGTTATAGAAATATCGTTAAATGTATAAACGTATTGTTAAAGAGTTTTCTATATTAGATACATTTAATATTATTGACAAAAATTATACATTATTATTATTATATATATATTCATATTATTATACACATTTTATGTAACTTAAATTTTTAATAATTTTCTATTATATATTTTCTATGTATTAAAGTATATTGTTTATTAAACTTTTTATTTTGGACAAAAAATGAATCGACTAAAAAGGGTATGTTTTTGGTCGAAAAGTATTTCGCCCAAAATTTCAAATATCTCTAAATAACATAAAAAGCGTTAAAATATTTTGAAAATTTACTATGTATATTAAATGATAACATAAATATAGTGGTGAAACTAAGTAACTGGTTTTTGTGTAAAAATGTTGGTTTTTCCAGTCATTTTTTTCTCAATTAATAAAAAAGGTACAGCAATTAATTCTTTGAACGCCAAAACTTTCAACTAAATTCACTGTTCAGAAAAGATATTGAAATTGACAATTAAAGTATTTTAACTGCTCCATAAGGCGATGTCCACTCAGAATCTAAAATAATCTAATAATTTTATATGATTAAAAGTCAATAGACAAATGTATTTTTAAAAATTTTAATTTATATCTATATTTATAAATATAATATTTAGTATAATCAGATGATTATAAAATTTATATTAATGAAATCAGTCCTTTATCCATTTTAAATATATATAATATTATATTGTCTAAGAAAATGTATAATATTATAATATATATTTATCAGAGTTCGATATATGGCCCGAGTTGAATTCAGCATTCGTTATGTATTACTTGTTTCATTGTAAGTATAATTTTTTAAAAAATTACTAACTGTGAATTATGCAATAAAATAAAGAAATTAAATAATCGAAAGCGCATTATTATTGACCAGACATTATTTCTTATTACAATAAATAATAGATAATAATATAATATTATAATTTTATGATAATTAAACTTTTATTATAATTATTATTATTATTTTACTATTAATATTAAGAAATATCATTAATATGTAATTTTAATGTTTTTTAGGTCCTTTTGAACCATCAATACCGTCTCCTATTACAAGTCAGGAGGAATCTGTTAAGGCAACACAACCTATATAAAATCATTCTAGTCCACTGACCAAATGATAAACCGCTTAATAAAATTATATTTTACATTATATTCGTATTAACCTAATTTTAATTAAACAAAAAAAAATTTCATATTTAATTAATTCTACTGCCGTGATATTGTTATAATAATCGCTTGCTTAATTGAAAACAAAATAATAAAATACAATTTATTTTGGTTTTAATTTGAGCTTATAATATTGACAAAAAATTATATTATATTATTATGGATTCGTGGATACTACTGATATATGTTTCAAAAAAATGCATTACAGTAATAATTAATACAAGAAGAATTAAAATAATTATTTAATCCATTAGATAGTAAAATACTTTAATGCCAGGAGCAATAACATTATATTTTGTACAATAAGTTAAATGAAATGAAAAAGAAGGTTTAATAAAAACTCTTAATAGGATAATATCTAAAAACCTTAATAACAACATAAATACTTATTAAACAAATTACTTTTACTAAAAGTACGTTATATATTATTTTTTGGTAGCGGCGTGTCTATTTTCTATTTATATTATAAATATAAAAAAATTATAATACTGCAAAAGTTATATTAATTTTTTGGGAGAATACGAATTTTGGTTACACAATAATGAAATCTATTATGCTAATGTTATTTTATAAGATGTGTAATCAAGATAACGTCATAATCAAAAAAAAAAACTCAAACTTTTTTTGAAATAAAAAAAAATAACTCATCACAAATCATAATTTTAAGAAAAAAAATTTTAGATTTTACTTTTTTTCATCGTAATAATTTTTTAAGTTCTTACACTTTTGAATAACTACGTACATTTTTTCGAAGTAAAATATTATTTGGAGTATTTAAAATTATATAAATCAAATTTCGAACAAGTAGTTTATTTGTTATATGTGTTCTAATTTAGGAGTGGTGGACCAACATTTTTGCGGGTATGCATGTACTACTCCACTCCGCTCAAATAATTTTTAAACACATATAACTCATAAAATACTTGTCGAAATTCCATTTTTATCTATCGAAATAGGTACTCCAAAAAATATTCTGCTGGAAAATAAGGAATTCAAAATGCATGTCGTTCTTAAATATCATAAAAATAGTATTTTTTTATCAAAATGTTTTTCAATGACTTAAAATTACGTACAAAAAATATTATCAAAATGTTAATAGTTTTTGAAATATTAAGTTTTTTACGTTAAATAGATCATCCGGTATACTATAAAGTATTTTTATTATACTTATTAGTTATTAATTAGAGTTAGTAGAAATATTTAAGTTACATTTTGCTCAAAAAGTTTGAAAACTGAATACAAGGTTTCTTATAAGTTTCGAACTATAACCATTAAAAAAAAAATAAAGATGCATGGGCATGATTTTTTTTTTATAAGCATTCGATCTTCAAATTTAAAATATTTTGTATTATGTAATATTTAATATTTTGTGTTTGGTTTTGCCAACTATACACATTAATTCTTTATATCTAAGAAAGCAGTTTTTGAAATGTAAGCTTTATAGTCTTTAAATTTTAACTTTAAGTCTTCATCACACGGTTCCGAGGCTTAGACAGTTGTTAAATTCAGATTTTCGGCTTGTAAGTTAACGACGATGGCTTTACCGCGAAAAACTTTTTGTCTGACCTCGTTTGATGTTTGGCCAATCGCTTGACGTGTTCCGGCGTTTCGTACTTCAGAGCAGCACATGACATACCTGTTACGGTTCGCAGTGGTACTGGCGACAAGTGCACCACTAGGGCTCTGTCGTCGAAAGCGTTAGGACCCTTTTTGGACCACAGAATCGTATGATCTACAATTAAAAAATAACAGGTATAATTTAATGATATTGCGCTTTGACGATTTTATATAATATTATTGTATAAACGTTGATAACACGTGGTGATGAACTTAAATGTTCAAAAAATAACAACAAAAATAAATCGAGTTAAAACGTGCCAATAACCAGAGGTGGGTCGAGATACGAATTCGTTGTTATATGATTTTTCTTTTTAGTTATTTAATTTGAATTGTAATATTTTTATTTAATCTGTTAAAAATATCAGAGTTATACTTTGTAAAATAATATGTAAATGGCTAAACTAAACTTTAAGCGAAACTAAACTTTTGACAGTTATTATTTTATTTCCTATTACAAAAAGTTTCAGAAATAATATTATAGGTATTACACATAATTTTATTGAATAAATCCCTCGTGATTAAGAATATCGTTTGGAATTTAAATAAAACTGATCGTACATAACCACCAATGAACAATGAAATTAATTACATCTATTTAATTATTCAAATTATTTTAATATTTCGATTTAATTTTTGCTTGAAATAGGTTGAATCAAAATCTTATAGTTACACATAACTAAATTGAATAAGACATACTAAGTAAGGCATATTTTCTTTAACCATAGATATTTAAGAAAATTACTTATTTGAAATCTAGTCGTAGAGTATGAAGTTTTTCCATAATATTATATATTTTTCTACTAAACGCACAATCTATACCTAACACAATATTATGGTTAATAACATGATTAAAATACGTCTCGTATCACTGCATAGTAAAACGCCTGACGATCTCCGTGAAGAAAATACATTTAGGAGCCACCGCCGGTCTAGATGACCAAATAATTATCCTGTGTACGTGTTTTTTCTATCAACCAACCAGGGTATTAATAATATATTTATTTAGATTATGCTACGTTATTATTGTTGTATAAAGTCACGTCAAGGGCGTTTGGTACCCCGAAAAACGTTGTTTAGCCTAACCATCGGTTTGCGCCACCGAAACAGCGGCTTAGCCAGTATCAAGCCTTCGAGGATGACCAATGACTGCGATTTACACCAGCACGTAGACCTGGTTCAACTTGGGGGATCTGCAGATTGTAGTCCTCGGCATTTTGACATTTTTGGCTTTTTAAATTAAAAACGGGTCCTAAAATACCGGTCGGACCCAGATTGTGAGCTATTTCTATAATGTCTTCGACGTTGAGGAACAAGACACGAACCACCTTTCCGGTCTAGTCGACTCCTGTCCCGATGGAATCATATTGTATTTACACGAACTTCAGTTGAAATATTCGTATTTGTATACAATTTGGCATTATATGTAATTATCTGTCCCACCCAACGTTGCCTAAGAAAATATTAAGTTAAAAATAACATCAAGTGATTTACATGCATCTAAGCCACCTAGGTAGGCAATCCACTGCATCGGATCGTGGACAATATGCGAGCAGTAAATTATCAGGTAGACATTCCATTTGTGGTGGATTACGGACCCTATGAGGTGCGTGAATAAAATCAGAATTATGTAAATACATAAAAAAACATTGCGACGGTTTCCCGTGTCAAAGATTTGTTTTTTTTTTCAAAAAAAATGTTTTATACTATGCCATATATCTACAAATTATAATAGTAATAAAATATTATATAACTTATAGCAATCCTATAAATAAACAAAGATTATACAAAAATCACATCGAAAAAATCACTTTCAGTTTTTCCAGAATTAAGATTAATAGATAGCTGGCGCCACTGGTAAGACATAGGATATTCTTATTTTCCTATTTTCTTATTTTCTTTCAGTGAAAGCCTTGTACTAAGTATTAGAAAACTTAAAAAAAAAACGAATGAAATCGGTAAAGGCGTTCTCAAGTTATGGTGTAACCAACTCCAACCTCAAAATAATACGAAAACAAACTTACGTAGACTTTGATTCTTTCGTTAAATTCCCGTGCGTATACATAATGCACCGACGTGGAACACTTTAGCTCGTTGAAATGATAGAACGGTCAAGTTTCACAGAAGTTAGCCGTGATTCAAGCTTTTGTAGATATTTGAAAACGGCTGAACTTACAAATTCCCAATTTTTGCTTACATAAACTTACAAATAACTTACAAAATTTGGAACAAAAATATTAACGTTGTGCGGCCAACTTCACGGACCTATAACAAAGCCTGAAATAAATTATTTAAAATATTATATTATATGTTTATATATCCGGAATTTTTAGGTCTAGGACTTATTTTACTGTGTACTTTTTATGGCCCGCATTTTTTAACCGCGGAATTTTTCACTCGGATTTTTTTACCTCGAACTTTTTGGTAGTCAACCATTTACGATATACTCGCCAACCCACGACTGCGTCCGTTGGCTGTCAAAACAGTAGTCATCGTGTGTGTGGAAAATTAAAAAAAAACCCATCTCGATCGCGGCACTGTTTCGTGTGCCTATATTAATAAAGTTACTATCGTATTTCGTTTCGAAACAACCTCACGTCGCGGGTGAATATTTTATTCTGAGATCTGATTATGGCATTTGCACCATTTCCCGTTGTCGTCCATTTGCTATACTCTCATTCCCGTTGAATGCGTAATGCCAACGCAGACAATGATGATTATTGACACGCGAACACGACCATTTGGTGTTAAGCGTTTGTTTTATTTGTATGACATTGTACCCAGATATATATATATATATATATATATGTAGCCACATATTATTGTCATTACGCGTTTTCGTGAAAACACGACAGGCCGATGTACGCTCTTAAACGAACTGTCTCTGTTTCTGGGTGGGCATCATCATAACTTATAATTACAAAGTTGTGATTATAAGGCCGAGTTAATTTTTCTTAACTTTTTAATTCGACGAGATCATTAATTGTTTAATTAACTCAATTGCTAAACTAGTTTAAGTATCCGTCGTAATGACCTACATTTTCTAATTAATTTCAACAAATAACACAGTCAGGATCATATTTATACGCATTATCAAATGAATAGATATTATGTATAGATATACATTGTAAGTAAACATAATAATATTATCTACAACAGTTGAAATTAAAACTAATAATTAATTAAATATACTTTGTTCGTTTAATCACACTGTATATGCAATAATACGTGTGTGTGAAGTCGGCCCTCCGATATTGTTTGATCGACTCTGGACCAACGCCATTGTTTTGCAACTCATTTGTAACTATTTGTAACACATTTTTCAGAATTTATTGTAGCTCCCAACTTTGAGAGCTATAAAAATGTTGGGGCGGAAGGAAGTTTTTTAAAGTTGGGAGTTACAAATTCTGAAAAGTATGTTAAAAATGAGTTATAAATAAGTTACAAATGAGTTACAAAATAATGGCGTTGGTCCGGAGTCGATCGTACATTGTTAGGCGGGCCAATTTTACACACGTTATAATAATTTAAAATAAGAATAAACAAATTAACAGGCTAATATTCTTTAATATATATCGTGTGCAACAAGAAAGAATAGCATTTTTGACAAAATCGTTGGTTATTTTTTAAATTTTTTGAAAGCTCTACGATCATTATGTGTGACTCAAGTGATTATTAAAAAAAATTATATATACATTATTATTATTATGATATTATATTTTTTCCATATTAACTTAAGAAGATAGAGTTAAATTGTTTTAACTTTGATCTTTTATCAAATATTTATTGTTTGTTAAAACTATCAACTATAACTTAATATAACTAACTTAAGTTTATTATTTTAATTAACATATCCACCTTTGCCGCTCTTTGGTATAATATTAAAATAGTTGTGGCTAGTGTCTCAAATTTCAAATTTTATAAAATTGATAAGATGTGAATAGGACACTATTATGCTATCAAGTACACCTACATTGGGATGCGAATAATCATCTAACGTGTTACCCGTCTTCTCAAAATAAAAATTCAAAATCATTACTGAATATGAATATCTATGAATAATTGTATATTATTAAACAGAAACGTCGTTTGAATTTATTTATAGAAAATTTTATTCAAATGTTTTTATGAAATTTTTTTTTCGAACAAATAATTTTAAAGAAGTTTTATTGTAATAGTCTGCTGTGCTATTATTGTGATTTGTAATATTTATTTTCGGTTTGTTAAGTATAATATTTGATAACCAAACTAAGCGTTAAATGTATTACCATTTATGAACTATGCGCAAAATTCTACACGTCGAAATTTGCTACAGATTCAAGCAGAATTCTGTATAAATTAGAATATTAGTGTAACATGCCAATTTATTTTTTACAAATTTTCATTTTAATTTATTTTTCCTTTTGTGAACGTGATAATGAATAATACGTGACAGCAATTACATTAACAAATTTACATGTTAAACTGGTAAACAAATGTAAACCTAAAATGATTTACCTACGGTATAATAATTACCTACGGCTAACATGTGAGGTGAAAGACACTGTGCAGTATTTGTGCATTGATATTTGTTTTTTATTTTTTTAATAAAATTTAATACTTTTTATATATAATATCAAAATGTAAGGGTTAGTAAAATTACTCGGAATATTTTCTAATATGTTTAAATTGCTTATCCATATTTTAATAATTTAATCGATTTTTAAATGTAACCATAATGAAATAAGCTTAACAGTTCATTGTAAAATATGTTGGATTAGGATTTTTTGAATTAAAATAAATATTTTAATATTTTTTTGGTTATTGTATTCTCGTTTATTTATTTTACAAACTAACTTAATAATTGACTCTTTTGAATTTTACCAGCCAGACAATATTACATTACACATCGTTTATTGATTTTACAATAATTTCAAAAGCTGCACATGTTTAGAGTATTATTTTTATTGTGTAACCATGTGGCGTGTGCCTATACTTTTAATTAGTCGCGGCCACAATGATAAAAACGTTATAAAGTATAAATCTATAGATATGTAACTTGTTTAAAAGGAAAATATATGCGATTTGCAAAGAAAAGATAACAATATGGAAAGTAGTAGGACATTACACGCTGCTATATTTAAACATAATACAAAGTATATCGACGATGATCGGCAAATTCTGTTGAGAATTATTTAGTGCAACCAGAAAAATGACTAGATAAAAATGAAACCTAAAATTAACATATTATTAGAAAAAGATTATCTCGGGATTATATATAAATAAGCTTAATCAGTATAATTGTAAAAGGAAACCGATCGGATTGTTAAAGCTTATAAGCTGTAACATTTGTAATACAACAAAAAAAATTAAAATATTAAAATTTTTTTTATGCGAATTCATTAATTTTTTAGAGTTATATGGTCGCGAATATTTGTAACAATTATTATTACACTATAGTTTGCCGTGTACAGTTAATCTATTAACGACGACGCATTTTAACAAAGTCACAGCTGCAGTGTTGTACATACCCGGAATAGAATTTATATATAGGTATACAATAATATATGGTATAAAACAATACACTGCGTGTTTCTTAACCATGTCAGTCGAAGAACAAAAAAAAAAGAAAATAATAAAGAAAATAAATGTCTAATCTACGGTTTTCTTTACGCGGAACCAGTTTGATAAATGTCCGATGGTTCATGACCTTTTTTTTTTCATAGGTACGTTTGTTTTGAAATAAATACGAACAATCAAGTAATATCATATCAAAGTTATATTACTGTTTTCAGATATTTAATTTGACATAAATATTATTATAATAAAACTCACAAACGCGCTATATTATAACAGTGTGGCTGTAGCAACTACGAACATAACGTTAGTGAGTAATACGATTAGTGCTACCATAGATTCAGACAAGATCATTAAAGATAATTAATATAAAAATAAGCGCGCTGCTATAGAAATTCTATAGAATCACATGTCGAATCACTATTTTTATGGAAATATAATATTATATAAAATTGTGGTACGCGAAATATTAATTATTAATAGGTTAATGCACTACATTATTAATTGTTTTAATATTTAATGTTAAAAATTATAGCAGTTGTAAGTAGGTATGATAATTATAACATTGTTTGGTTAAAATAAAAGCGTACATGTATATGTAATAGGTAATAATATCTTTAAAAATGTGTTAATAATTTTAAGCCACAACGATTTTTTTAAAAATAAAACCATTTTATTTTTACTTCTATGATAATTATTATTTACAGAAAAAGTGGTAATCAGCATAGTAGTAGAATACAATAATTATAATAACAACAGAAAGAAAAAATTTCACAAGTCAAATCGGTCACATTGCATATTCATAGAACAACTTCGTTACAGTCTAAAATAATAACGTTAATTTTCGTGTTTAGGCAAGTACTAAATTTCGTTATTTTTTATTTCACATCGGTATGAAAGCTTTATAATAAATGTTCATAAGATATTTAGGTCGCATAAATATAAAGTTCAAGATCGACGCAGTAATTAAGAAGAAAAAATATTGTAATCTATATTATAATATTATTAATATGTTATTATATTATTATGTTATGCATTCGTACTTGTGCGGACTCCCGAGGACATGGTTTATACGTTTCCTTGATCCCGACCAAATCAAAATTATTTGCATAGACGAAAAAAAATGTATTAAAAGAATAATATGCAATTTTGCGCTTATCATTCAAATTTATTCCTCGTTTGACGTAGGTATAGGTATATAATAGCCGCCGCGTATTATAATATGGGCATAAATTAATAACCTGCGAAACTATGAATTTCAAATTAGGATGGAAAAAAACACACACACACAATAAATAGGCAATGAAAAGAAAGAAACACGAAAAACACATAATACAAGAGAAAATGGCAGAATACCATTTGATCTTGACAATGGAACACGAATAATCGATTATGTTCCGGTCAAAACAGAATGGCGCGCAAGCGCTATGTAATCGTTATAATATTATGCGTCATATTATGGCTACTATATACGATACAATGATCTTCAGGTCTGGTGCTGCGGGTAGGTTTAAATTGATCGCAATTTGGTTTCGGGCCAATGAAGGCTTAGCACTTTAATGTACTACACGTTCACCCATGGCATGATCAGCGTGTAATTATCATCACACGAGACGAATTATGATTTCGGATAGTAATAAAATCGCAAATCGCAAATCGTAATATAGGTACCTACATTATTGACAAGTGTCGAATTCGACGTGCGACGACGGCGGCGGTTACAAACAATAATCTATCTGTCCAACGACCACTGTAAAATGTTTGGCGAAACATGGATAGTATTTTTGGTAACGATATTATTTCTGTCGGGAATTAATATTCAATATTCATTGTTTTTCGCACTTTAGCAAATACTCCGAAGTCACGCGCCGATTAGGCACCTATTATATAGTCTTAAATCATAGTTGTTGTAAGCTCGAAATGGATTTCAGAATGCGGCGAGTCGGACGTGGCTTTAAAATTATTGCATAATGCGACAGATGTGTATATTTATAGGTAGGTACAGGAATAACACGTTGTTCATTCATTATCTTAATCTCAATCTTCAATATTATCTTTTATTATGATATTGTACAGTACTTAATCAAAATACGCAGCTGTTGTACGTGTCTAGGTATACATACAGTGTTGTGAAGTATTTGAGTATTAGTATTCAAATATTTTTTCAATTATTTAATACGTAATTTTGAATTTTGAATAAAATCCATCAACAAGCACATTTGAGTATATTTTAAAATATGCTATTTTTCTGTATCATATACATTGTATACTTCTTTAAATTTGAAATATTTAAAGTTGTAATAAAAATGAACAATCGCCGCCAAAATCTTATCTTTGACATAATATATCTGTTCTAATATGACCGATACTAATTTTGAACAATAACAATATGTTTTTGATATTTAACGAAAATTTATACTATACGAATATAAAATTGATACATAATAATTTAAATGTACCTAGGTACTTATCTTAAATAGTACACTTTCATCATTGAAATATTATGTTCATATTGATAGTTATTAAAAATTCGTATATAATAATAACTAGTTAATAAATAATAATGTATAACAAACAAGTTTCTATATAGTCAAGCTATGATTAAAGAAAGGCCAAAGGCTAAAGAACACGATCCCGGGGCCCCAGACTTAAGGGGCCCATTTCTTTCAACAACATTTTTTTAAATACACATTCAAAAGAATTCAAATAATATAATGATAAGGTAAATTAATTAATTAAATTCATAATAAATTTATATTTTCTAACAATATTATAAAGCTTATAAATTAAAAATGAATACTAAACATTTTTTTTTTCTAAAAATTAGTTTAGTTTTATGAAGAATTAATTTACTGATGCTCTAGTTGCAGTTACAGATCATATTCGAAAGTATTTAAATTGTAACAAAAAAGTAATTATTATATTTATAGACATTAAAAATCGTTTGACTTAGTTAATCATGAAATTTTATTAAATAAATTAGAACATTGTAGTATAAGAGGAACAGCTCTAAATCGTTTAGGTCATATTTGGATTTAAGGTATCAAATTATGAGATTAAACAATATCCATAGCAAAACAGTTAAAGTTAACTTTGGAGTACCATAAGGAACTGTGTTTGAATCTTTATTATTTATAATATTCCTTAATGGTCTATTAAATATGGATATTATTATTAAAATAGTGTGTTTTGCTGATGACACAGTTCTGTTAGTTGAGGGAAATAATGAAATGGAAGCATATAATAATTCAATAAATTGTGTAAAAAAAGTTAAACTTTGGTTGGACAATCCTGGCCTAATTTCAAAAGCCAAAATGTATTTTTTTTATTAGGGTTTATAAAAATAAAACTATTGATGAGATAAACATGATCCATTTAAGTAAATATTATGATCCCACCAACCATTACGGTTGTGAAACTACACACAAATCAGATAGTATAAAATATCTAGGAGTTATTATTGATGAGCATTTACAATTTAATAATCATATTATTTACATTTCCTCATTTGTTAGAAAATTGCTCTTTAAATTTAAATCATTAAAATATATACTGAATATTAACAATCTTAGGATAATTTATTTTGCTTTAGCACAGTCCCTATTTTCATATGCAATTGTTATATGGGGTGGAATAAACAAAACTGGTTTACATAAATTAGAGATTGTAGTTAATACTTTAATTAAACTGATATATAATAAAGATCAATTTTACTCAACTATACAGCTATATAAATATTTTGATGTTTTAAATATAAATGGACTTTATTTTAAAAATATTTTACTACAATCATTAAAAATGAACATCAGCAGTTATATCATACAAGATGGGCACCATACTAGATCTAAACAGTTATCAAATTTAAATTCGGTTAAGTTTAATACTGTATTTGGTCAGAAAAGCATTAATTATGTCAGAATTGCGATGTTCAGGAAATTTAATATAAATTTAAATCATATTAAATCATTCGATAAAAACCAATTACTTAAACTCATTAGATCTAAATAACATATTCATCTGATAATATTAATTTTTTTTTTTTGTTTATTTTTATCTTTATAATTTAATTTGTTTAATTTAATTAAACATTATTATTTTTATTTGTTACACGTCATAATATAATTTTTACTATAGTTTTTAGTTTTAGTCAATGTATATTAATGAATTTTAACTCACAATTCCTTATCACAAGCTTTACTTATTGGAGAAGTATCAATATTTTAACTTTTTTTTCTTGTAATCCAAATGTTTTTACTGTTTTATTGACAAATAAATAAATAAATAAATAATAAACTAATGAAAATGAAAGTAGTGAACAAAGCTTTAAAATATATTTTATTTTTATTATGACGAATTGTTTGTTATTGTTTTAAACATATATATTATATGTGGTAATCATTAATTAATTACTTATTTTGGTAGTCTTATTAATTATTCTATTTTTAAATGGTATAAAATAAATAATTATATATGTATAAACTTAACAATTTTAGTAGGTAGTTGAAATGTTTTTTTATAAGCGTTGAAAAGTGTGAAATTTGAGTGAGGCCCTTTATAATCTTGTGTTTCGGGACCCAGTGGATCATAAATTTGGGATCGCATATTATTTGTTTATAATCGATAATAATTATTATTTTTAACTACCATATTGTAGACAATTTAAATTTAGCTACCATATCTTTAAAATTTAGCTTTACTAAATATTAATTTAAAATTTATAGGAAAAACATAATAAAAGAAAACCATATCTTAGTTAATATAATTTACTAATTTGTAAAAAAAAAAAAATAATATTTTAAATTTTTCTGAAATACTTACTAAGTATTTTAATAATAGTTAAATACATTACATCGAAGTATTTTGTTCGACAAAACCGCTATACGATTAAGCTCGAAACCTCTATAATATATAGTCCAAATGAAAACTTAAAAAGAAAAGTAGTTATAATGGCCTATCATACCTATAATAGCTTGACCTTCAACTACACAATGCTTATTTGCAGAGTATGCTATTAAATATCAATAAACAACTTACTATTAGTGTGCAAATAAAATTATTGTAATATTAGTTCAACTATAGGCACAAATTAGAGATGAGTAACGTAATGAACGATATTCACCAACATCACTTCTACAACAGCTATACGTCCTATCTTTTGACATAAAAACTGATATTATTGTTATCAATTATAGCATTGATAAAACAATATACGATAGTGTACATAGTTAATATAGTTTATGGTGCACCTTTAATAAAAAAAAATTAATGACTAACGATAATTGTTATAATTATTACTATAATAAAGAAACTTGGCTGAAGATTGTAGATTTCGATACACAATTTGTGTTTGATCACAAACCTTTATAGGTATATAATGGAGTAGTGTTAATTAAATTATTAATCAATATTGAACACCTTGTAGCTTGATTTGTATTAAGAGATTCCAAACAAACAGTAAGTATTATTAATTGAACACAATTTATTATAATATTGCGATAAGGTTTTATCTACAGCAAAATATCAGACCCATTTGTGTATAATAATATATAGGTAGCCGTAATATTAAAGTTGACTTAACTGAACCATAGATATTTTTGATTCTAATGACCTTCATTCATAACATGTGGGTTTTTATATTGATCAATTTAAATGATTCTATATCTAATTAAAATGCATAATGATTTGTAAATTTTGATAACTATAAGTATACCTCCTATTTGTTGAATAATCCTAATTTAAGGTTAGCAATTTAAGTTTAACAATCCTAATTGTTGAATAAAAATAATATGCAAATAAAAACAATTTTTAAAAAAAAAAAAAATATATTAAAAATGTACTCAATTTATAATCGTATATCAAAGTTAATGTGCTGAATTGTAGATGATAAATTAATAATTAAAATACCTACCTACAAAAAAATATAGTTATCCATTTTGTTTCGTATATTCTTTGTATTTTTGGTAAATTACTGTTCGTAAACTTGAAAATATACATAAAGGCTTACATCAAGTTTAAAAGTACAAAAAAATTTTTCAATGTACAACTAAGTATATTTCATATAGGTAGGTGAAAAATACGTTTTAAATCACTTGACACAAGACTCATACTTGTTAGGAATATTACAATAGACATATACTTATCTATTTAACTTAAGAGTTAATAAGTAAAACAAACATAATTATAATTTTTATAGGTATTGATAATATCGCATCAAAATATCCACTTGGAAACCTCTATTGTCTTATATTTTTATTTATTTAATATTAAAACAATTTTGTTTAAAATTCAATATAAATTGCATCATTATGTGATTATGAGAATCAATTGAATAAATTTCTTATAACAAAAGAATTATTTATTACTTATTAAAATTTTTTTAAAATTTCTGATAAGTCTTCTACCGTCGATGGCAGTTTAATATAATAATTTTTACAACATTGTTCCAATTGTGATTATTTACACGTCAGATATAATATTCACGCGTGAAATAGTTGAGTTTATTTTTAATAAACCACATATTTAAATTTGTAGACATAACATCTTTGTTTTAGTTTCATGGAAAATTAGGTTATGTTTAATCTTTAATAAACTATTTACTTTTCCTTTGCCTAAAGTATTTTGTACACAATCATTTTTTGTCACTATAGTAATTTCAATTTGCTGAGTATGTAAAGTTTAGAAAAGTATTTAAATAGCTTATAATTATTTATATCAGTTATAACATATATTGTATTTAGAGTTATTTATCAATCTAATGATTTAAGGCTTATCCTAATCATATTTTAATTAATGGACTAATTTTAAATTGTGTTTAAATTTTTTTTTTTGTTTGATGACTTAAACTGCAGATAATTGATTTTATGAGTATTATGTTTTATAACTCAGACAAAACGATTTACGTTTATACTGGTTTAATAACTGAAAATGCATAATGACCTTTCGTTTTAAGTTGTTACACTCTCTAAAATGATATTTTTCGTTTCTGTTCTAGTCAAAAGATTGAAAATTAAATTTTTAATCAACCTCTACCTCCCTCGTCTTAAATTATTACTCTATTCTTAATGCTTACGGTATAGTTTTAGTTATTATTTTTGTAATTTTATTTGTTTGAATATTAAAACAAAATAATATAATAAATAATTTATTATTTAATATTATTATATTATATATAATAATATAATAATATTATTATATTATTATTTTATTATTATAAAATAAATAAATAATTTTGCTCCTCTTTAACAATTATACTCATCGTTCTTTAGATAACAACAGATTTAAATACTCATGTACATTTGTGAGTATAAATTACGGCACAATATTCAGTAACAAAATTGCATACAATAGCCATATAGGTGCATTTATAGTTGTATTGCAAACACGTGCAAACATTTAAAATTCAATACAATAGTCAATATTTTAATATAAAGTAGTGACTAACGTATAATTACCTACCCATAACAGTATTATGGTAATTGAATTATGGCACTTAAAGATTGTGTTCAAGATTTTTAATTTTATCGTTATTTTTTTTTTCCTAATCTCTATATAGATTCAAGCGTTAATTATTTTATTTTTAATCTGCGCCGTAATATTTGGACAGTAATATTGTGATAAAAGAAATTTATTCACAAGTATATTTAAAACTGTCAAGACCATCGTTTGCGTACAACGAAAAACGCGAAAATCCGTTGTTATACATTTCTACCTGCAAACTGACGACAACGTGCATACAACGTTGCATATGTAGGTACAAAATGTTTTTTTGTAATGAAACTTTTGCCTTTGCTTTTAAACATTTTATTGAATAAAGATGTTACTCGTTTGCGTATATTGACCTTTTTTTATCGATTTGTTCACAAAAGTATTGACTTAATTACGTAAATGGATTAAAAATGTTTGCGCTAAAGCTTAGGCTTTAAACCCAAACGAAGACATCATTTTCGTATATGAATTATAACAAAACTACGAATTTCTGTCAAAGCCGGCTTTTTCAAAATCGACATTAGAAATATTTATACAACGTGGTTAATCAATAATTGTAAACACACATTTTATAACATATTCCATGATTTCAAATAATTTACAGTTTGTTGGTTATTTAAAAAAATAATAAAAAAAGAGAAATATAATGACACCAAAAACACGTTGTTCGCGACAAGTCATTAGTTTGCTGGTTGAAATTCGTATTATCAGCTTTTTATTGGTTTTCGTTGAACTTAAATGAGTCACCGGTTTTCAGAAAAAAAAATTCTGATGTACGCAAACAAGTAGGTATCGTCATTCAGCGGAAATGTAAAATATATTATGTATTTTTTATAAACATACAAACTTTAAGTTATTTGAAGTTATGGGATATACTAGAAAATGTATGTTTACAATTGATTAACAAACCTAATTGTATAAATATTTCCATGATAATGGATTTTATTCCTGTTTTTGAAAAACCAGGTTTCAGCAGAAATTTGTGGTTTTATCATTTTATGTACGTAAATAAGTTCTACGTTTAGGTTATTTTAGCACAGGCCGTTAAAGCATATTTAAGCGTGAATTCAGAATATATTTACGAAGGGGGAGGTATCTTTTCAGCCTAAGTTTGATAATCTGATAATGACAAGTTTTATTGACTGCCAAAACAAGACATACTAGAATTTCCTGAGTCTACGAGGAGGGCTATCGCTTCTTGTCCCTTCCCCTTGGATATGCGCCTGGTACAGGCGTTGAAAATTACTCTACTTAACAGAATTATGCTATTGTGAGCAAACGAGTAACACCCAAATAAACATATAAATTCTAATAGGTTCCTAACCAATATCTATAAAGAATTACCCGTGCCCGCGGGAGTAGTTTTTTCACTGCCTTCCACCAAGCACCAGGTTCCCAGATTTATTTTGGCCCGTTTCCCACGTAAAAGTTCGATTACCATAGATATGAAAATTAAACATTTAATACATTTTTAACTATAAGATTATTTTTAAATTTTCTCAAATTTTGTTAATGTTTAATTTTCAAAGGCTTATTAAAAAATCGTGCCTATGTATATTTAATATTTTTAAATTGCTAAACAAAAGTACTTATGAACTTGTATTAAATTTTTAAGTATTTTTAATCAACAAAACAACTGTTATCAATATTACTAGAAAAAAAAAATTAAAAATAATAATAATTTCAAATGTCTATAAACAACTCAAAAAGAGTCAAATTGTATTATTTATAGAAAATGATAAGATAAACATTTTGTGAAAATTTAAAAGACGTTGAATATAGGTTATTCGTTTTTGAATTACAGCGAAATATCAAATGTAGAAAAAACTTCAAATGCTCATAAAAAAATTAATAGGACTTTTCGGTAATATTTATTTTTTGTTATAGGTTAAAAACCGTGTGAGGAATTTTTATTTAATTTTTAAATCATAGATATAAAAAGAAAAGTTTTTATGAATTTCAAAAAAATTTACAAATTTTCACGATTTTTTAAAATTCTAACTTTAAACTTTGTAAATAAAATATTGTGATAACCTATGTATTTTAAATATTTTTAGTTTATATATTAATATCTTATATGGAACCTTGCATTTAATTTTCAAACTTTTTGACGGAGCAAACAATTTTAATCGATGTTTATAGAAAAAAAAAAAATTAAAAATGTAAAATGTTTATAAAAAACTCAAAAAGCTTCAAAATATTTTATAATACATTTTATCATGTACAGAAATTATGAATCTTAACATTTAGTGAAAGTTCTAAGTATCTACAGTTAGTCGTTATTGAATTACACTAAGGAAAAACCAATATCGTTTTTGTTAAAAACCGGTTTTTTGTAATAATTCCTGATTTTTCTTAAATTTTTTTTGTTTTTCTCGATTATAAGAAAATTAATGTTCATTTTAAATTTTGACATCTCGAATGTATTAATTTTCTATCAGAAATCATCCTCAAGTTGATAATTGAAGCATTTTTTCTAGATCCGTTATCCCAGCACAACCATATTTGAAATTGAATTTCAATATAATACAGTATTATGTACTTTATTTTGTACAACCTCACAAACACGAGAAAACGAGATTTATATGTTTTAAAATGTTTTTTTGTTACTCACATTTTTAAAAAATAAATTGCTATACCTATTAAAAGCTTGTTATTATCAATTTTTAAAAATATATTTACAAAATTCTGTTTATTTTTTTAACATTATTAAAGAGTATATATCAGAACTTTTACATTGTTTTTTATCGGTTTTGGTTATTTAACATTTTCTTTTAAATCATCATACATTTCCCAGTAGTTATTTTTTCTGTATGCAAAAGCTTTATTAATGACCACTTATCATTCTAAAGCTTGTACGTAAACCACTATTAAATATAATTATGCCCCTGATGTATTGGATATGACCATTCAGATTCAATATCTTTGGTATTTCATCCAATGTTCACATAATTTCTCCAGCCTAATTCTGTTCTACTTCATTGATCACATATATATATCAGCAACACTTGTTGATGCTTCTAGTTCTATATAATAAAAAAATTATCGATTATTTAAAAGCATCAAATTTTGAAGTTTAATTTATAAAATTTAATTTACCTTTAGAAAGAGAAAACAGCTCAATTAAAACACTCGATTTTACTCACTTTTATGTTCTTTACAGAGTTGCAATGGTAACATATTGTTGTATCTTTTTGAATGTTAATATTTCCATCAATAGCAGTTTAAGTTACAACTTTATAATTTTGCTCCGTAGAAAATTCCTTACATGTGACATTTGTACATCGATCTATTTTTTTGTAAGATGACAATTTTTCTAATAACTTATGCTCTGTAAAAGATAGTGTATCCATTGCATCAATTGTACTTATACCACCAGCAATATATTTGTCCTTAGATATAAAATAAGGAGCTAACAATAATATGTGTTCTTTGTGCATCATTTTCTTTGTTTTTATATTTAGCATATTAATGATAAATTTTATTAGTTTTATTTGTTTTTGATATGCCAGATAAAAATTCAAAATACACTTTACTGTCTGTTGCAACGCAGGCTGAAATTGACATTAACGAGTCTAGTGAACAGCTATTATTCAGAATAACTTTATCTATATTTGGTAAAGTGCATGGTTTATTTTTAAAAGTTTTCCCATTTTTCAAAAATACTATGGATTTTATAGAACCATTTTGGCTTAAATCTAAATGGAACAATCCTGGTTGGGAGACAAGATATGAATTGACAGATCGATTGTGGAACTTGCTAGATATTTTTCCTTTTATTTGCTATTATTCTTCAACGTTATTTTCTTGTTCTTGGTTAAAACATGATAAACATATATGATTTTTGAAAAATGGGAATACTTTTAAAAATAAACCATGCACTTTACCAGATATAGGTAAAGTCATTCTAAATAATAGCTGTTCACCAGATTCGTTAATGTCAATTTTAGCCTGTGCTGCAACAGACAGTAAAGTATATTTTACATTTTTATCTGGCATATCAAAAAAATGATTGGTTTTCAAACTTTTTTTTGCAGAAATAGATATAACCCTCAATAGTCTATGAGCACCTAATATATTACAATATTGTTTTATATTTAGGTAGATACCCAAAGTATTAAAAATTTGTTTTGAAAAAAAATACTATACATGGAATAAATGTATATAACATTACGTTAAGGTACTATACAAAATTTAGACTGTGACTAATGTGCTTACTATAACTAATGTTGAAACGTATTATCAGATAAATTATAATGATACCTACTAAAATATATTATTATCTAAACATACTATCATAATTCGTTAGTCATAAAATATTAATTAAAACTAACTATTCAGTAGTGCAAGGAATAATAAAAGAAGCCAATAGCATAAATAATGGAATTTCTAATAATTATTGGCTCAAAAAAAAAATGTAACTCTATTGAATGACAAATTATTAGTTCTTTAAAAGATCGTTTTAAATCAATTATTTTAATTTACAGACTGTTTCACATTTCTTAGTGCTTACATAACTGACAATATTTGTAAAAAAAAACCAAATCCAGACATTATATTAGTCAACGTGAACTGTACTTTGAACATTTTTCATAGTTTATGATATAATAATATATGTAGGGAGGTATCAATGTGTTTTCTAGTTTTTTCTAAAAGAGAATATATTCAAACTAAAAAACACGATGACCCTATGTACACAGATACATAACTTCAATCAGGATTTAGTTTTAACAAGAAATATTTAGATATCTTAATTTGAAATTATTTATTGCCTAATACAGGCAGACCCGAATAAATATTAACTATAATATTACAAACAATATATTTAATAAGATTTACGAGTCTATTCTGTAAATTATATTATCAAATTGATAATATTTTCTTAAGACATCTATATTATTCACACATTTTAAAACAATTGATTAATTAGTCCATTATTTCTATTATAGGTAATACGTATCAAATCAATATTAAAACGTGTAACTTGGAAATTCAACGAATCAACAAGTCGCTATGTACGTAAAATTGAAGAAAAAACACATTTATATTTGTTATTGTTACTTATTACTGTATTGATTATTTTTTATCAACTGTAGTGAGAATATGAAGTGTAAATAGCGTAATATTAGAGTGATTTTGCAATGGTGTATGCCACTCAAACATGGTTGTTTATTACGTTATTGTCACACATAAATTTTATTGAATTTCTGTTTTTATATACATTTTATAGCAAATGTTTTACTAATAATAATTTACGAATGATTCCGAAAAAGTTAAATATTATTATAGATGCGGTGGTACGTCAACAATATCGAAAAACTCATGAAACATCGAGCCTACACTTTTTAAGCTTATAATATGCATGCCCAGACAATTTATTTCGTTGGGTCACGTAACGTATTTATTAGAACATAAACAATAGCTTAAAAATCTATAGTCACCTATGCGTCTACGCCTTGTCGTTCACGTATACATTTTCAATATCATCAATAGAATCTATATGTCAATATGACAAAGGATAGGTATAAAAGAAAATTAGAAAAAAATAAATAAATTATAATGTTTGAATTATTTTTATACTATTTAAATATCACGAGAAAAAAATAATTATAGCATTAATTAAATATATATATATATATATATATATATAAATATATTAATTTATAAATATTTATGTTAGTGATTATACTGCCTATATTATTTATTAATTTTTGAAATAGTAATACAATAATTTAAATTATTATCCAGTGATGGATGATATAATTGATGATTGCGTTATGTTAAAATATACGCCCAGTATAACTAGTATTTTAACTAAAAGTATTTATCATTTAAACACTAAACAGCATTTAAAAAAAAACCTTGATTTAAATAATGTAGACACTCGAGTTGACGTTTATTTAATTTCATCAAACATCGTACAAAAATTACATTTAATTGCTTGATTTTATTTTAAATATTGTGAAAAATGATAAATAATTGTATCGTGGGACTATTAATTTCCATTATAAATCAAATGCAACTATATTTTTTCTGTTTTTCAGGATTATTTTTATTTTGTTGACAAGAAAATTTTTTGCAAGAAACATGTACACAAAAGCTACGAAAATCAGGATTTGGGTGAAACTGATTTTGTGTTTGTCTATACGAAGCTGCAAATAGGTAACAATGACTCGAGCATAGAATTTGCAGTATAGTACCCAAAAATAGCTCCAAATATATACGATAAATTATATTACTGTACTCATAACTAATTTCATAAATTACATTATGCAATTTTTTGTCTAACACTCGTTATATTATTTTTTTAATAATATATTTCAACGAGAAATGATTTATGCTAATATAAATTCAACATTGTAAAAAACAACTAACAAATAAACAATTTTCGTATGAAGTTCATATTATATAATATTATTTTTTACATTGTTTTTTACTTTTGTGGTACTTAAATAAAATTAAATTGTTAAAAATTAGAACGAAAAAATACCTACAACACATTTTATACACTTGTCATACATTATTATATTATTATAGCTGTGTATATTTTTATCCATACAAGAATATCATTCAGAATGATGCATAGGTCAACAAAACTAAATCATTAATTTCATGCCCTAAGACCTTAAGTATAATTATTATGAGTTGAATATTGAAAACAATCTCGTGTTATAATAAAAAATGCACCTAATTTTTCCATATAGGTACTGAATATTATAACGTACAAAAAACCAAACATAAATCGTTTATATACCTACGTCATTTTCTTAACCTATCGATTTTTATATAAATATTAATTTCATGTTATCTTTGAATATGATATATGTTATTGAGGACTGAGGTTGTTAATTACTTTAATAATAATAATAGTAATCAATTTGACGTCAAATATGTTTAAGTTAACTTTTTCATAATGATACAGAAATGCATAATGTTAAAAAGATATGATAACCCAAATAGGTAACCCAAAATATCAGTAATATTACTTAAACTAATGATATAGTAATATAATGAATATTATTGCTGTTTAATTATACTTGTTGTGAATTATAATATTAATTTAAATTTTAAAATTTTATAATAATCGGAATCTTATAAAAAAATTTTATATAATTGAAATTGTTGGAGATTTTATGGAAAATTTAGTGATCAAAATAAATAATGTCTCCGGCTTGATATCTATACTTTCAACGAGAATATACTTTGAATTAATAATTATTTTGTATTAACCTATATCTACACAATTTATCTAAGAATTTTAAGAATTTTGGACGTAATTTTGATTTTAAAAAATGTTTAAATATAATATGTCATTGACATTATTTCTTTATAATTCTAAATATAAAATAAAAAAAATTGAGAAAAATCCTAAGGTCATTCAATAATTAATCAAATGCACTTGAATTTCAGAAAATAAATAAACACATAGAGATAGTCTATGGCGGTGGTAGCAACGGAGGCGGCGGCGGCAGTAACGTCCCACTTCCTCTAGATGTACTAAAAATATATTTTATCTTCACACAACCCTTTTTTTTATCTTTCTTTTTGGGTCATCGCCAATAAGCAATAACAACAACAAAATGTACGGTAGATCGGTGTGGCACAATATTGCGTTTTAGAAAATATACTCATAATGTCGCCATATATATATATATAATAAAATATATAAAATATATAAATATATAAACATTATATATATGCATGTGTATAATGTACATACAGGATGATCTTTTTACAAAACACTCGTTACCGCATATCGACGTACGTATTATTGTATTAATGAATAAAAATCAAACTCGAGGTAGGCGCTCACACTCTAATACTTGACGTTTATGCAAAAAGAATCTATCGTTATCAACTCAATAACGATTTTTTGGGTCATTCACGATCCTCGCAAGTTTACGAATTAATATTCAGATTCAGAAACAGAATATCTTACGTAGAAACGTACATCGAAAAATGAAAATAATAATATGTTTACGTACGTAAACATAGCGATTTTCATTTACAAAAGCATTTGAATTAAGTCGAAACGAGATGTAACCTTGCCACTCATTATCCCACTACTCAAAAGTCGACCTATATAATGTAACGAGTTGTGCTGTAGAATATCTCGCTGACGGTAAATGTGGTAAAAAAACTCGTTTAACAAAAAAAAAAATGCGACCCGTACGAAAGTGTAAATGATCAACAGCCATAATGTGATAATACACGGACGTGCGTAAAAACTAAGTGACGTGGCGTATATAGATATGACTGTCACTTTTCGTCCACGCGCGGGCTTATCTCGTACATAATGACTGAATAATATCGATTGAGACCCGATGTGTGTGTGGAGTCGAATTTGTTCGCACCCTGCGAGAGGGTTTTTAAGTGAAGAGTAAATCACGTGATCGCGCGATGACGATATATTGTCATATTATGATAAAATGATACGATCCACTTCGATATTTTTCTACCCATTTATCAAGGTTTTTATTCCAGAAATGATATCAGTTATATTTTGTTTACAACATTTAACAAATTTCAATCCCCCCACCAAATAACCAAAAAAATAAAATAAATAAATAACAACCGAAATCGGTCTGAGGACGTAGTCACCGTTTAGAAGAATTCGTACGACCCGCGTCAACAGGTGGAGTCCCTATATCGTAACGTAAAAAAAAACCATTTGAAAACACTGTAGACACTTTAACTGAAAGTACCAGGTACGTAAATATATATTGAAATATATCCATCATTTCATTTAGGTATGCTCGACGTCACCTGATAACACTTGTGTTTATATATTGTCCAATATTACATAAGAATATTATCATCGTAGTGTTTTGAATAATAATAAAAATATGATATTATCCATATATTTTATCATAATATTATATTTTAATGTTTTTCTGCAGTGCTGGTAAGAGATGTTTTTTGGAATGGGGGAAGGGAGGGCCAAAGTTCTTAGACCGCACGATTATAATGTACCGTACGAGTGTAGGACGAACGAAGATACAATTTATTTAAATTAATATCATGATGATTATGGGACCTCGCTGAGAAAAACTCGTGTGGATGCCCAGGGGTTATCTTAGCTTACAAATATTCTTAATAGATATATTATAGGTACATATTATAATATTATAATAAATACATTTTTTTGACTATAGGTACGTCAATATACCAAATACGTTACCGCGATATGACGGTAATACCCTCGGTGTATACCTATACCGCGCGCGAGTACTACCGCAGTATATTTATTTATATACATATACATATACACACACACACATATATATATATATATATATACAAATATATACTATATATATATTATATATATATTGTATTTTAATCGGCGGCGGCAACGTCGTGTGTGTTGACGCGCTCGTTCGTACGTCCGTCTGTCAGCCGACCGACCGTTCAGTTCACATGCGGTTCGACTCGCGCGTTGTGCTGTCTGACGTCGTCATTTCGTTGCGTACTCGTGCCACTCATTGTCACTATAATACAATATTTTATCGTTCACGATAAAAATAATACTGTACGTATATAACAACATGTTATCGTGTATTTCTCTTCAGTACCTATTTCGTATTGTAAAATATTAAAACGTTCACAGTTGCTCGCTCGACTCTTGTACTGTACACCAATTCCAATTCGTTCATTTTACGTTTTTTATTTTTTTTTTTAATAATAACAATTATTATTGCTATAGTCGTATTATTTTTCGACGACGAGTAAACAGTACACCCGAAATAATATTACGCCGCAGAAGACCGGACCACTCGTTGATTTCGCACGTTTCGTAAGCGCCGGCTGCACGATACATTAATACGACACAGAATCGAAACAAAAAACCAAAAAAATGGCAGAATCTCACGTCCGAACAATCGTTTCCTTCGTCTTCGATCGAACGACAGAAGCGGTGTAGATTCTCGAGCATCGACCGACAGTCGTCCGTTGTGTGTGGTTTCCTTTAATTATTCGTCAACGCTGAAAGGTACCGTATAATATTATATTATGCGTAAATTATATCAATACTTAACGATGTGTGAACGTACGGTTTCCGATAGAAATATTATTTATAATAATAATTATAATTTATTATCATAATATAATTCAGTTAATCGGTCGAGGGTTATTGTTTTTGTTTCGTGTAAATCGATTCGCCATTGGTGCAGTAAGCAGTTGTAGTCATCATATTGGCAGATTAACATATGTACATATGTACATATATATATATACTTCCGGCTCGAGTCGCTGTCCAGACGATAGGACATGCGTGTTATAGGTAATCCTCGCGGTTCTATTTTAGCTCCAAAAAAAAAACAGAATAGCTGACAAAAATAAAATAATGTTCGTCCGAAATTGCGCAAAGATTCTAGACGCAACACATTGCATATTTTTCCGTTTCCCGTGGGCAAAATTATAAACCGCGTCTTTTCAGTATGTTATTATACTCAATTATTCAATGTAGACATACAAATTTTACAGTTTTAAACATTCAAATTATCTTTAAAATAATAAATTCCTGTTTAGAATGATATTTAAATAGAAATTTGCCAAGTTTCGAATACTATAAGCATAACACGCATATGTGATTTTGTATAATTTTACAATTATTATTTATTTTACTCACATTCACGTTGTATGCGTATAACAGAACAAATCCAATACTAATTAAAAAAAAAAAAATGTTTTGCGAGCGGTTTGCTATTAAGTGTTTTTAATTAAATCATTGCCACTAAAATTGAACGACAAAAATTCCAAATGAGAACCCTGAAAACTACTTGTGTGATTTCAAATATATTATCACACTAAATGTTCGCGTAAATAACGATTCACGTGTTGTTATAACATAATTAATATATTACATTCCATAATTAGATTTTTAGCTTATAATTATTATCTGCTTAATACTTAGTTTAATATAAAACAAAACATAGATGGTGCTTTGACTGCAAAATAGGTACATATTTAATTATAACAATGAACATGACTAACAGCTTGGAAAAAAATAAAACAAGAACATAGTACTACATGAGCATAAATTTGATTTTATATAACATGCAATTCGTCATTTTTCGAATAACTTCTCAGTATACTATATTATATTTAGAAGAAATTCATTCCGATGCCCTGTTTATTGGATTAAAAAAAAAATAACTTTTAAGCACATTTCTTTTTTTTATACATTTATATCAAATTATTACAATGTACATATTATTAAAACTTAATTTATACCTCGGTATATAACATAATTTAACATTTTAACACTTACGTGATAAGTAATAATTTTAATTAATAAATAACAATATTGATTATACATATCTATAATCAATGGTAATAGTTAACGTCTTGCACAATGCACATATTATAAAACGTTTTGTTTTATAAAATATAAGTTAATATACACTTATATTTTAAAATTCCTCATTTTTTATTGATTTATTAGATATTTTTTTATAATGACATATATAACTTATTTAATGATTATCAACATCTACAAATAATAAAACAAAATTAAGCACAGTTTGAACAAGGATAATAAATCGGAAAATTGAATTTAAAAAAGTAGAAAACTAATATTTGTTTAAAGTTATATAATTTTTAAGATATATGAGCAATATCAAACTGTTCAAGAATCTGTGTAATAATTCTACTTTTTTTAATTCTAAATACTTTAGTTGCTGCTATTAAATATTTAAATACATTTTTTTTACGAAAATTGTCTTAAATTATAAATTGTTTCTCAACTCGATTACCTCTTTTCCATTAACTCTGCATTTTTCTTTTCGTCTTTCTATCTTTTATTTTTTTATTTTTTTTTTTTTTTTTTTTTTTTTTTTTTTTTTTTTTTTTTTTTTTTTTTTTTTTTTTTTTTTTTTTTTTTTTTTTTTTTTTTTTTTTTTTTTTTTTTTTTTTTTTTTTTTTTTTTTTTTTTGTTAGACATTGTGCCATAAGAAAGCTTATTGACTGTTACGATTATTCATAGACTTTTATAGAACATTCTAAAAATACAAATCAAGGACTAAAAATATGTTAAACATTCTAACAATCATGATATACTCATGTCATTTTCTTTTGTGTAGGTAATATTTGTTATTCGTCCATTAATTATTTATATATTTACATTTAATAGCATTTAAATATAATTCTATCAACTTGATACATTTATCAATTTTTCACAGTGTTTCAAAATTTGTAATAATTAATAACTTTTTAAATAGAAAATGTATCTTGTAAAAACTTTAAATTCGATATGTAATAATTTCAAATATATTTTAAATAAACTAGGTATAGCAATAAAATATGAAGAAATTAACAAAAATGTACCAACACCGTTTACTGTTTAAAATCAATTTTGGTTATTTTATTTCAATTTAATTAAATTGTCATTTTCAAAAAATGTTAATTTTTAGTTTAATAAAATAATCAATTTTTATTTTTATTATTTAGAATTGAATATAAAATTTTATACGTATATCTTAATATAAGTATAATTATCAAGAATAATAAATTATCTTATAATCGTTAAATGTTTCTATTCCAGTAAAATGTACTATTTTTCCAGATAATGACAATTATCTATTTTTTGAAGTTAAAAATGAATTCAAATGTGTCTTAATTTTATTCTATCATAATTAAAATATATAATTCTCAAATACCCCGTAATTCATAAGTTATTTATCATTAATTTCAGTTGATGTATTATATATATATAATCACTATTCACTATTTTTTTCTGTACATTAAGAATAGCGAAATCGAAGAAAAACGAGTGCCCGACACCTGTTTATTATTTCTTAGTCTATTTTTTTTTTTTTTTAATTACGTATTTCATAATTTGTTTATATTCTTAGATGACCAATAATACAGCAATTAATTTAACTGTCTTCGAAATTGTGTACTTATAACAACGATTTAAATTGAACATTTTTTATGGTTAAAATCAATATATTTAAAAATGCATCATTAATTGCAAATTGGCCTGCCTAGTTCAATAATATTGTGCTTAGTTAAATTCTATAAAATGTTAGTGTTACAATATTTTATGTATTTTAATTTCTTAATATTTTTCAAGTTTTAAGTTTTTACTAATAAAAAATGAATTAAATTTAAAATTTATACTATTAAATAACTGTATAATTTATGTAATTAAACATTTGTTTGATTCACTGATTATGTATATAGCTTACACATAATCTTAAATGAATTAATTTTTCTTTACCTATGGTAACTATTTTTATTGTATCCTATAAATATATTAGATCATAAAAAAAAAATTGATATTACATCTTATGCTTTTTAAATAAATTATATTCCTATTAAAATTACTGTATGGTAATAAACCGTAACAATAAAAATATAATATTAATACGGTTAAAGCGACTAAAATTGAATCGTATCAATATATATATGTATGTATGTAAAACAAATGTTGGATATCATCCAGTTGATTTCTTCATTATTTATTATGTTTATATAGTCACTACAGGTATATTATATACTTATATCTATTTCGCAAGTTAAATAGGTACCACTGGTGTTACACATATTTAAATAGTTAATATAGTTTTATATATACCTAGTTTAATTTATTATGATTTTAAATTTCTTTATTTCTTTAGTCTTTTTAACACACACACACACACACATTATTTTATTTTACATATATTTATTGTCTGAGATCGGTTAAGCGTTTTTAAATGATAATAACACGGTCATACACAGTTAAAATCCACCAAATATTTTTTTTTTTATTTAAAATTTGTATTGAAAAACTTATCAGTTTGATTATATTTTCAATAGATTTTACTTGTACAATCCGTAAACTCATTATCTATATAAAAAAAACACACTCACACACAACTAGAGATCCTAACCTATTCATTACAAACATACTATAATTTAACAATAGATTATGATGTTAGTTTCGTTCAAAAAAAAACGAATGGTCACAGTTTGTACTTATGTTTTATGTCATAAAAATATTAAAACATAAAATTAACACTGCACTTCATTAGCATTGAAAGTGACGAATAAGATAAGTGTCTCGAAACTTGTGGATAAAACTAATTACTGCCGTTCTACCTCCAGATATTTTTACTAAAAATTATAATGTATAATATGACTTTATGCAAACAATATTTGAAATAAGTGTATTAGTTGTACTGTCTTTTTATCGTACAAGGTCATATATTGTTTCACATTGTTCAAAAATTATCATCAATATTTTAATCATACAGAAGTATAAAAATATTCCATTTTTCTGTGAAAAGTTAACACGTACGCATATTTAATTGATAGGTTTACTTAAGAAGCGTTTTCAATAATATAATGTATCGTTTTGTCTGTTAATTATTATGAAGATTGTTTACACACAGCAATAACAAGTCCATTTTCAAATAAACAAATACTTGAAAAATATTACATATTTTTAACTAATAACCACACTACTTATTATAATATATAATTTGTACACTACACTTTAGTGATATAGTTAGGTACAATAATTTTTGTTAACGTTAAAATATGATTGTTCTTAATGCTTGGTCGGTAAATTCACTAAATAGTAATCAGCTACTTATGTAAATTAGAATAACCAAATTCTTATGGAAGTAATTTGTTTAAAATTATAATCGAGGGCACATGCAATAAAAATGTTTACTAAAAGAAAAACAATAAGTAATTGTCAAATATATACCTATTATTTAATGTTTAGTGATAAATAATTATATAATATATGTATTCACAGAATAGAAATAATACATAATATTATTATTAAAAAATTCACTTGAAATGATCCATCGATTCATTTTATTTTCTCGTTATTTTCAACTTTTAACTTAAACAATATTTGAGTTTTTTTTAAAACTTTGGTACTATGTAGTCAGCGCGATGAAGATGCTTCGAACTATGAAGTATCCACATAGTATTTCACAGAATAATCAGAAAACAGAAAAAAACAATTAATTATAAACGTTGTAATATTATTCTTAAAAATCACAAAATAATGAAATAGATAAAAAAAGTATAATATTTAACCTAACCTACCTTAACCTATACTTCTTATTCTTCTTAATTTTATTATTGGATATTTTTTTATGATATTTACCTGTACATTTATGTTATGTAACAGTACTTAAACTTTACTGCTCAATTTAAAATAAGTATTTATTTCCTATTGTCATTGTTATCGTTAAAATATACTACTTTAGTTTAAATACCCCCGATTGTTAATTTAATAATAATAATAATAATAATAATATATTTATTTAGCAACAACATAAGTACAAGTTCAAAAACAAATAAAGGTATTATACAAGTCGCAAGCTCATCCAATAGGCATATGCTTGGAACGGATGAGCTTATTTGATATTATAACAAATAATAAAGTATTAAAAAGTATATAAATAATAAAAATATATATATAATATTGTTTTAAAATACTAAAAGATACAATTAGTCAAAGTAATAAACATTTATATTCAAGAAAAAAATTTGTTTAAATATTTCTTATAGTTATCAAAATTAACAAAATTATCTAAATTAATATTATATTTGTGAATTAAAAGAACATTTCTAATTATTGGAATTTGTATACCTAAATTAGTGTGAAAACGTGGTACATTTAAGTTACAATTATTTTTATTCTAGTATTATACAAATAAGAAGGCTGAAATTGATTTAAATTATATTTATACATAAACAATAAAATCGCCCGCTCACAAATTTGAATAAAAGTTCTAACATTAAGCTCAGAAAAATTTTAAATCGTAGGATACAATTTAGGTTTTCCTAGTATGATTTTAATCAAAAAATTAATAGTTGTAGATAAAACATTACTTAATATAATTTGATTATGTACATCTCTATACAGAAACACCTTAGGAGAACACCGATTAAGCTAGAGTAAGATAGATAACTATAAGAGTTCTGATATCAAGCATATTTTTAAGCAACTTAAATTTATATAATAACTTTCTAATAAGATTATTTACATAATGTTATGTTCAATAAATTTTAATATAGAGTCAAATTAAACGCCCAAGTATTTAATACAAGTAACTCTTTCAATTGGTAAACACAGACAATGATGATTTAAATATTTACAATTAAAAGAGTGTAAACAAAGAGAAAGGTTAGAGTTTATATGATATGAGTTATTTGTTATATTAAGAACCATTTATTTAAATTTAACTAAATTTAATTATAAATTATTATTATAGCGCCAGTTATTTTACTTTAGACAAACAGTTATTAGCTATATTATATAAGTTATCATAATTAAGACTTTTGACCAATATAACTGTGTCATCAGCATAATAGAAAATTTCGGCATCAAGATTTATATTTAAAAATCCATTGATATATAAAATAAATAAAACGGAACAAGTACTGTATTTTGAAGAACTGAAAAATAATTTGTATTAACATTACTAACAAGCCCATTTATTCCTATTTGTTGAGGTCTATCTAAAATAAATGTTTTGATTAAATTAAGAGCCATACCTTTAATACCATAAATTTCTAACTTTTTAATCAATAAATCGTAGTTTACAGAGTCAAAAGCTTTTTTGAAATCTAAAAAAATCCGAAGCACCATAAGTTTTTTAACTAAATAAGTATGAATAAATCGAGAAGTTTTAGTTAAAGGATCGATAATAAACATTTTTGTAAAAAACCAAATCGATTAAAATAAAAAAAAATTATGTTTGCTTAAAAATGACATTAATCTTGACTTAATACATTTTTCGAGTATTTTAAAAACAGACAAAGTTAAAGCAATAGATCTGTAGTTTCCACATTTTTTTTAAGGCACCAGATTTAAACAAAGGTATAATAATAGTATTTTTATAGCTAGAAGGATATTTACATGAAACAAATGCTCTGTTAAAAATAATAGAAAGTGGAATTGAAACAGAAACAGCTGTCTTTATATAAATTAAATTAGTTAAGCCTTTAGTATAAAAAGATGATTTATCGGGTATTTTTTTAATTAAGTTAGAAATTTCAGAAAGAACTATAGGATCAAGAAATATTGAGTCATTAACATGACAATTTTTATTCATATCAATCCAGTTCAATTTTTCAAAATTATTTACATAAGTATCATCAGAAATATTTTTACTAAAATTAGCATAATAATTATTTAATTCATTTAAAATTTGAGTTTTATCAGTTAGAAGAGAAAATGTTGAGTTACTTTCAATACAATGAATAGAAGTTTCTTGCTTTTTGGTTAGATAAGTGACTTCGTTTATTAATTTTCAGATATTTCTAATATTCTTTTAAGATAAATAAAATTAATTACTGTAATATGAATTACGAGCTTTTTTTTATTAATGAAGATAATAAATTTCTATATTTAATATAATGTTTTTTTAGTTTAAGATTGAAAGGCATTTTTTGTTTTTTACGTATAATTTATCTAGTCTTAATCGAAACAAGAAGTCCATTAGTTATCCAAACTTTAGATTTTTTTTTTTGATTTTTTAATTTTATTTTTAGACAATATTAATCTTTTAAAGGCACTGTTAATAAGTTCATTAAATTTGTCAACTAAAATATCAGCGTTATAATCATGTAGAAAATTAAACCAATCAAAAGATAATAAAAATTTATTTAGATGGGGAAAATTAATGATTATGTTAGTATTATTAAGTGCATAATTATTATTTTAGTCTTTATCGATACAATTATTATTATTGATACCTATTGGCACAATTAATTAAGCTATTGCTTAACTATAGTGATCAGTAATATCGGTTTTAATAATATATGAGGACAAATTGGAGATATCATTTGTAAAAAATTGATCAATGTATGAATTGAAGCATCAGTATCTCTCGTAAAATTATTAATACACAATATAAAATTATAAGAGCTTAGTATTTTTAAGTAGTGAGAAACAATGCTTGAAATATTAAAATATTAGGTAATGTTTATATTACCATGGATAAAAATTTTGTAATCTCTAAGTATAAAACCATAAATAGTCTTTACAAATTAAATTTCTGAAACTCGTTAAGAAAAAAAACTAATTAGGGAAATTTAAAATACTTTTTTTTATTTATAAAAAGAAAAATATAGGTATTCATTGTATTAAGATTATTTGTTGTCTATTTAATAATATTGTTTTTAAGATTAATTGTTGTCTATTTGATAATTCAATACATAAATATCACAAACAAAATCCTAAACACGAGCACGTTTTATTATTCATTTTTACTATTTTTTTTTTCAATGTAATACTTAGATACCTACATTTTTTTGCACATAAGTTCCTCTGTACAATTTAATTTTAAATTTTTTATAACATCAACATTTATTACCATTGATGCAAAATAGTTTTGTTTTTATGGTCTAATCAACTTTATGTACCTATAAAAACACAATAACATATGATACATGATATAAAAAAAGTGAATGTTTTTATCAAGAGTTTGATATGCATACCGAACTGTAACTGGGATGTAATCAACAAGATGTTAAAAATTTCTTATTAGTGCATTACATTTGTTGTAGATGTAGAGACGAAAATTGCGAAGGAAAATCGTGAGACGCAGTCATGTGGTTTCAAACACGGTTTGTTTTCTTAGTTTTCGATGGTGATTTCCAACGAGGGCATTTTTAATTTTGAGGGGTGCATTTTACTTATGGGGGTCGCTAAGGAAGGCAATACTTCTTCTTCTTCACTTATATTTTTTATAGTTTATGGCTCATCGTAATGAAATATATAACTGCGAACAAATAACAAATTTAATTTAATTTTCAGACACTAAGATATGTAGTGTATAAGTAGTAACTTTATAATTTATATTTTTAGTTAGTATTAATGTAAAATAAACATTTTAAAAATAAAAAAATGTCTAGTTACTAGACAGTAGGCTGGTTTAAGTTTGCATAACAATAAAACTATTTACATTTTACATTATATCAAATACCTATTCTAAATGCCTAATAGATTTCAACAATACAAAATCGTTATCTTTTTTTTAAACTGATGGTTGTGGGTTGATATTTTTGAAAATCTAAAAGTAAAAAAAGGTTAGGAAACACTGTCGTACAACAAGCTTGAGTAACTAGTAAATAACATTGTATTATATTATATACTATATTCTACATAAAAAGTTTAAGTCTTACAGTTTTAAAATGTTTTACCACTCTTCGTATAAATTATTTATAATTAACAACAGTTATATACATATTTCTTTGAATAATATTCGATTTATCTAATTTTGTCCTTTCCAAATACAGATAGATGATATAACTAATTATAGTATTATGTTTTTTAAAATTCTAAGTAACACTATAATTTAGTAATAATGACCTACTTTTGACATTAATTGTATAAACATATTATATATATATATATATATATAAATTTTAAACTATATACTTTTATTCCCAGGCTGGCCTAATTAATTTATAATAGTGTTCAATAATTAGTAAATACGTTATACTTGCTATAACGATTAATAATGATTCTTTAAAATTATTATAAATCATGATAATGAACGAAATTGCTATATTGTTTATGTATCACCTCCGATTATTTTAATTTGACAAAAAATGTTGAACTCGGTTTAGATAAAAAGAATATATTATTTTATTGAAAATTTAATAAACATAAAATATACCTTTTTTATATTATAGAAAAATATTAAATAGTTACCAAGTGATAAATTATATTCACTGATTTTTGACTTGGCTACATTATGTATTTAAAATTTCATAATAAAAACACCGGCTCAGAAGAAGAGTAATTAGTCTTTAAATAATTTAAAAATATAGACCTATTCGCACACCCTGTACAAACGTATTCCTTTTGTAAATATTATTATTTATTAATATGTGAGATTGATTTATATTAATAAGTATTGGTGGCCTAAATTTGGAATTTGATCAAATATTTCATATAACTTATGATGATATAAAATTTGATTTCATATTAAATATACGTGAAATATTCTGGCAAAGTTATTCTATCTTTTATTGAATTGTATTAGTTTATTTTAAGGTGTATGGATTATTATTATTATTATTTCGTACGACTTGATATAACATTCACGGTTTGACATAAGTAACATAATATAAAATAAGTACAAATAGTAAAATGGATAAATAAATAAATAAAAGATAAAAGATAACTAAATAATAACAGACTGTATAGGTAATATGTTGATTAATAATGAATGTTTGATTTGCATAGGTCTTCTATTAAATTTGTATATCTAGAAAATTTAGCCACTGCACTGCGTCTGCTGTGGTTCTATGTAGTTCTTTTATGTATAGGGGTTATATGTATACGTAAGCATGTCTATTTTTGAACTCATTTGTTAATTTTTTATAATTTTATATTGTTTTAGAATTATATTTATTTTTTTTATTTATTCAATGAAATAATCTTGTTTTCTTTGAACTAATCTTTTTTAACTAAAGCCAATTTTATAGTTTGTTTACTTTTTAATCTAAAACATTTTATTAGTTGACAAATTTATAATTTGTTATCCTGTCTAGCTCTAATATATTTCATCGTTAAGAAATTTGTGTGAAACAATTGTTTATATTTATAATAATTATTATTATATAATATATTAATCAAATTTAAATTTCATTAAAATTTAAGTAAAGAAGTGTTTGTTTAATTGAAAAAATAAACATTCCAACTTTATAAAAATAACTTTATATTATACATTTGTCATATGTCAATATTTATAAAATATAATATATGTTTTAAATAAATAAACAGATATAAAATTTAATATATATATAAGTAGTTCATATTTAGAAACCTTTGATCATATTCCAGTGTCTCATAATTAATTTTTAATGTTTATACAGAAACTAAATACTATACATATAGTACACATTCATCTACCTATTATAGGTTTATGGTAAACTGATTATAATATTGTGTTATTTATTTAATGGAATATATTTATCACTAAATATATTATTTATCGTTTATAAAATTATAAAAAAATGTACCTATACTTACCAATTACTTATACAGTATTTATATATTCTTACTTGTTTTGTCATGGTTATATACTTTTTCGGTAGAAATTGTGACTTATTTACAGCATCTTCTAAAAATAAAATGTGTGCGTTTGCTGGTACACAAATGGGTGCTTAGTAGTTAGTTCATAGCCATAATAATAACATACTTATACAGTGTTACATACCGTTCATCTCGTGAAACATATGCACGCAAACTTAACTATAAATTGCATACATATTTCATTAGAATATAATTTTATTTTATCACGTTTAATTTCGTTATATCTATTAATAAATATATTTAATATTTTTTATTCTTTTCCAGAGAAATTGTTATAAACTATGCAAAGTATTATATTCGATTATGCAGTTTTTCTACTGCTGATTGCGTTGTCATTCGCAGTGTTAATTTATAGTAAAATATCCGGCCCCAAAGAACAGACGAAAGCGGACTATGTGTTTGCGTCGAAAGGGTCGGTGTCGATGGGAGCGATGCTCCTGTCCATTGCACGTGGATTTCTGGGTGTCAAAGTCTTCCTCGGTAAATATGTTTTACGTCTATCACTAATACTTTTCTCCTCGAGTCTTATTTGATTTTAAAGTGTATTTTTATTTTTATTTGTACCTACGCTTTGGTACTTAATATTATGTATAACATTCCATAGTAGGTATAAAAGTTTAAATCAAACGTCAAAATAAACCTATACATGTGATATACGTGTAAACATGTAATCTTTGACCATGCAAATCTTTAGTTCTTTAAAAAAAAATTATTGAAAAGTCTCGATTTAAATTTTCTTATACCGATGTCAAGTAAAAAGAAAAACAGTCGATTTTGAATTATTTTTATAGCATTATATCATACATATTACATATATTTAATTAACATGACAAAATTACACTTAATATCTATTATATTTGTTAGTCATAATTCATATAGTAGTTATTCATTATAAAATATAAGATACCAAAAGATTTTAATGCTATGTTAATAATGTATTAAAAGTGTTATGTACTATAATAATACGACTACTTAAATATGTAATATAATATGTCATGCCACTGATTTCCCGGTTATCCATGAAATACGCTATAATAATGCAATTGATTAGATATTATACCTACCTATCGCGAGTAGATATTAAAAAATTAAAAATATAAGTTTTTTTACGAGTCAGATTATTTTAAATCATTTAAATATTTTAATTAAAACAATTTGTTTTTTACAGGGTATCCATCCGAATTTTATTACAGAGGAAGCGGAATGTGGGAAACTCTATACGGAATGTCCCTGGCATTCCCTTTGGTCTTATATTTTTTCCTACCAGTATATTTCAATCTCGGAATTACTTCAGTTTATCAGGTGAGTTTCGTACATTTTCAAGTATATAGCTTATATAGTTTTATAAGACGTAATATTTAAATGATTGTCGGGCAGCTAACGGATACAACTTTCGTTTGATCATTTTATAATAATTTATTTTAGTCAGTTACACTAAATACGTATTTACTGCTATCATAAATACTACAAATATTGCATTATTATTGAAGTGCCTATCCGTCAAACATCATTATCATTATGCTCGTCATACATTGTACCTACATATATATGTATATATTTAAAACAAATTCTTATTTTTGTCTATTTTTAGTACTTAGATATGCGATTCAAATCAAGACTTGTGAGAAGGCTTGCGTCTGCTACATATTTTATTAGAAGTATACTTAACCTTGGCGTAACAGTTTTCACGCCATGCGTCGCCTTAAAAACTGTGATGGGATTGCCTTATTGGTTTTCAATCATCTTGATTACATCGATCGCCATCATTTTCACATTACTGGTGAGATAGCTTTTATTTATTACTTTAAGTCATTTTTAATCTAACACTACCAAAAAAAATTACAAATTTGATGTTGTAGATTTATCATCATTTTAGAAACCGTAAATAGTTTGCGCATCACTATTTCAACCTTTTTTTGTATATGACATTTGCGCATCGTCCAAGGTTTAAATTAATTATGAATAGAATTTTCAAGTTTAACCGGAATTTGCTATTAAAAGTTCTTGTCATAAATGACAATTTACTTTTTAATATTTTATGTACCTTTCTTTCGATAAGTTTGTGTGCAAACGATGCACAATATTTTGGCACAGGTATACAGACGATACGCAAACGATGACCGGCGATAGGTATATCTGAGTAATTTAAATAAATATAGCACATCCTTTAGCCTACTTAATATGCCATTTAAATATAACATAAATTTAAACTAAAATTAATTATGATTATAAATTAACTATAATTATTATAAAATATATTAAAAATAAACTCCTATAACACCATAATAAAGCTTATTAAATGCATTATCTTAACTATAAAAATTTAATGGTTTATCAATTATTCATAATACTCTTTATTATTCAGGCAATGCGCATTGATAAACATTAATATAATAATATTACAATTTAATAAATCTATTATTTACCTTTTTTATTTACTTCTAATGGTGGATTATTTTCATTTGAGCTATATTTGTTATGAAATTATCTTATAGATACTCCGTTTTTGTATGTGTGTCACTAAGTATTTAAAAAATAAAAGTAAAATATGAGAAAATCACTTTAAAAAATGAATAAATGTTGAAATTTTCTGATACAAATATACATCTTAAAGAATCATAAAACAATAATGAAATATAGTTCATGTGGTTTCACCAAAATAAATACACAATTATTAAACATTTTATTAAAATGATTTCAAAATTCCATATTTTACAAAATACAAAAAATATGCAAAAATCAAACAACAAAATCGTTTAATTATCGTATTCTTTAAATTATCATTAAGATATATTTTAATCGTAATAATAATACTAAAAATTCTTATATAATAATAACTATTTAAATAATTTTTAAATATTTTAAATTATATGTTCGTAGTAGTAGTACGTATAAAATAAAACACTATGTGACATAACGTTATAATATTGTTAGACAAAAATTAAATGTATTTATTAAAGGTATTTCAATTAATAAATGTAATTAAATAAAGAATCAAATATATACTTTATTATTGAAGAGAATTTATGCATTTCATTATTTCTCTGCAAAATAAATGTAATCATTCATGTGACTATAAATCGAAATAACGACAACATTTTGTAGGCACAGAAATTAAATTAATTTTATTAGATAAACCTAATTTTTAAATTTAAAATTAGATTTGCAGCAATTATTATCAATTTGATTTTTTAATTATATCTTTGACTTTATGCAGACATGCACTAAATTGTTAATAATCATATTATATTGTTTATCAGTTATTATTTAGCTATCTAATCAATAATGATTTCATTATTACCATTAAGCACTAATGTTATATGAATACCGGAATACATACAAATCTATTGGTGTTGCATCACATATTCTTGAACTTCGGATTATGATAATATTTAGAAAGCAAATTAATTGCACTAATTATAAATTATACTCTATATATTTATATGTGGATATGTATTTAGTGTCAGGAAAATAATTGTTAAACTTTTTTTTTTATAAGTTTTTACAGAAAAAATTTACATATATGTAGACATACGTAAGTACTTAATTAAAAAAAAATTTAAACTCGAAATATCAAAATATTTCCTTTGATAACTAAACAAGTTTTCATAAAAAAAAAAAAAATGAAAATAATACCGTTAGGTGCCACAAAATGTGATGCAAAATTATAATTCCTTGAATAACTATATACCATATTGACAATTATTATGGTAGCAAAATAGTAAAAAAAGTTTCATCGTTAATTTTAGGAAAACTTTTGGCTTGCGATCTTTTTAATGTAAACATTTTATAAAATTATAAAATTTTACAATTTTATTAATATGAATAAATAGTGCATAATAATAACATTTTGTCTGTGAATACCTTGTTGAGACAATTCAATGAACGAGTATATTATTTGAATGTTATCAAATTATACAATGTTATAAGTTACTTAGTAAAATCAACTGTTTCCACTTAAAACATATTATAATCTAATATTCTATTAAGTACATATTATGTATTTTATTAAATAACATTTTGAAATAGTCATAAGTATAATATTTATTAAAATTTAAATCTATAAACTTTTATTTAATTAAGATTTGAACTATATTATTATATAACTCATATGTCTCAAGTATTATACTTTTTACTTATTATAGTGATTAGGGAGTATGAATATATGCAAATAATAATTCTTATCTATTTTATCTGATTACTAACAGATTATATTCTAAATTATTTTATGACCTTCGAGAAGCACATAAGATTTTAATACTTTAATGTAATATATAAGTTCAAAACCAACGAAATAATAAAATTTATAGTTTTGAACGATATTACGTTCTGACTATTGGTTTTTTTTTTTTTTTTTACTCGTTAAATTTGAAAACGAATATTATATTATATAGTTTCAAAATTAATATAAAAATCGTTATTTAATTTTATTCATTTAATTTTTTCGTCAAATTTATACACTATTATAATAACATTGTTGTCACATACGCGGGTAAACCGTTAAAAATATACTGTCTTACAAATTACTTGTACTGTGTCAATGTTTTAAACTCACTCATGATTTGTGGTCGTTGTTTTAGGGAGGTTTGAGATCAGCTATCCTTGCAGATGCCGTACAGAGTTTAGTGATGATCGGTTGCAGCATAGTGATCATTATGCATGGTTTCTTTATAGCCAAAGGCCCATTGAACGTACTCGAAGTGACCAAGGAACGGGACAGGCTGGACTTTTTTAAGTACGTGTAGAACCAATACATCGATATACCAATACACCAATACACCGATATACCGATACATCAACACACCGATACATCGATACACCAACACATTCAATGATCTGGATCCAGAAGACCAGTCTTCAATAACCATAATTTTATTGTTTCAGTTTCAACATGGACCCCACGATTCGCGTGACGACGGTATCCGCCACTCTTGGTCAGCTGTTCATGTCGCTTTCGATGTTCGGATGCCAACAGAATTTCGTCCAACGCTACTTCAGTATGGACTCTCAAAAACAAGTTGAAAAGTAATTAAATGCGAACCGTTTTTATATTCAAAATGGCAGCCGTATGTTTATGTTTGGTTAGGGCATTTCTCCAAATTCGTAACGTTTGCCTAGGGCTTTGTGGCTGACCATACCGTTGATGATCTTCCTCTTCAGTCTATCGTGGATTGTCGGTATGGTGATATTCACGGTGTACGCTGATTGCGATCCTCGAGCACTTGGATACATATCGCAGATCGACGAGATCATACCTTTTTACATTGAAGACAAATTTTACTTTTTGCCTGGCTTCATGGGACTCGTGTTGGCCAGCTTATTCAACAGTGGACTCAGGTAAATCGATTTAATTTGTCTCATTGTTAATTATTCCCTCGTGTTCAATAACGTGAACAATTTTGATTTGCAGTATATTAGTGTCCAACTTAAATTCACTCTCCACCGTCGCTTGGGAAGATTTTGTCTCTCAAATACCCATATTCAAAGGTGCCAGCGAAAAGAACCAATTGTGGTGCATTAAAAGCATAAGTAAGTCATAAACCCGATGTACTAATCTAATTTTCAAACTGTTTAATGAGAAACTATACTATTTGTTGATGAATAACACATTTTACAATTTGTGTAATTAGTATCGCCATTTCAAATAAAACAATAATTGATATATCGCTAATAATATTTATTTGTTTTTAGGTGTAATTACTGGTTTTATAGTGATGGGTGTAGCGTTTATTGTCGCACAATCTTCGGGTGTTATTGATGCTTCTCAGTTAATGACGTCCGCAACTAGTGGACCTCTTTTAGGAGTTTTTGTTTTAGCTATGTTTTTCCCATCGACGAACTGGAAAGTGAGTAAATTATAAATTTTATTGATTCATTATGTATTGTCCCAGTGGCGTCGATCTCTATCCTTAAGTATGGCCACTGCCATACAGAGTTATGTGGTGGATGGGTAGGCATCGCCGGATAGGCGAGGTACCACCACACCGAGTTTTTGGATTCCCAACATTTAATTATTACAGCTACAACTATGGTGCGATTTAATAATTCGATTCAATTATATTTTCTACTAATATTTGTACTAATTTCTCATTGCCGCATCAAAATTACGACCAAACATTCATAACCGGTCCATTTTTTGAGCGGCCACCAAAATTTTCTTGGTAGCTTGCCTGCCCAATCCGGGCCTGTGGGTAGGTGTCACATCGCTTGGTTCTGATTACTTATTTTTAAATATTATGAAAGTATAAAATTATTGGACATAATCATCTACATAAAAACGTGTCAGTTTCGATATGCTAAATACGCCGATAACCCCTTGTTTACACCGATTGATTTATTGATTATGAACTATTTATTTATTGTATAAATATAAATCATAATATTTCTTTGAATAGAGTAAACCTAAAATATTATAATTATAATATTATTTGTAAGTATGTTAAATTAAATTTTGGTACCTAGATAATACGTAGGGAAATTTAAAAAAAATGATGCGCAATTCTTGAAATCGATTAGTTTAAAAATGTAAAAATATTCCATCAATCAAACACAATGACCACAAATCTTAACCCTACCACCACAGTCATTACCATAATTATTGTTTTAAAAATTACGTAAGTATATTATATTCTAATTATTCTGATGATATTGTACCTTGACAATGATCGTGCGATTTAAACAACATTTTTTCTACGTATTTAAACTACTTTGAATTTATAGTTTAATTCACACTTATAGGTATTTAAGATTGGTTTAATTTTTCGTTAAATATAATAATATAATGAAAATAATAAACTATAATTTATGTATACATTCACGATTTGTAGAGATATAATAGTTTATTTAAGCATTGTTTATATTCTTAGCAAATGATTAATATTTCAATAAAATAACATTATGTTAATCAAATTGAAAATAAATTTTTGAGTAAAATTGGTAAAAAAATACTTTTTCATATATATATATATATTATTTAGAACCATCTACAAAATCATTTAATCCTACGAAATAGGTATTTTTATATTTTATTTTTAACAGTTTTGAATTAATGTCTATTTTTTACTTAAACAGGGTGCTGCTGCCGGTATGATATCGAGTCACTTGGTGACCCTACTTATTGTACTCGGTTCGTTGTCCATTGCCAAACAACCTAATTATCTGCCAGTGTCGACTGAAGGGTGTACGAACGCGACGTTCTCGCCACACATTGAGCCGATTTTCGACATACAATATAATCAATACAAAATGAGCTTTATCAACAAAACCCACGACGACCTGGCCGTTTCCAGTGTCATGTCGACGCCCGAAGTCAAATCGTCCTCTACAGAGTACGCACGACTGCAAACTAAGCTATAAATTACCTTTACTTTATCAATCTCGACAAGTCGTTAAAAGTTGAGAATCCGGCACGAATGAACAGTCTTATTTCATATAAACACTGTCAACATAATTATTGTTTGATTCGAGACTTGAACGTCAATATAAACAATAACATAAAAGCAGCGATAATAGTTATTCTTCTGGTACATTTGAATTTAAAATTTGTATTAATTTTATTTTTCAGCGATATACTGACAATGTTGTACTCGATAACATATATGTACTACTCATTATTGGGCACATTTGTAACAGTCTTCGTCGGTGTCATAGTCAGCTACATGACAGGTAAAAACAAAACAGATACCAATAATTACATTCAGATCAATTAAAATGTACGATTTACGCCGTTGGTGTTTGTATTTACTTTATACTTATACTTAATTCATTAATTGAATGCAAAACTGATATCAAGTTATTTTATAATATTATCAAATATGTTTGCCTGATTGTTTTGAATATTATTTTCTTGTTTCTAGAACCATTAAATTAGATCTGAAACAAACAAAGTTTTATATTAAAAAAAACTAAAACTGATAATTATTTTAACTTGTAATATTATAGTAACTTTTTTAACCTGACACGAAATACCTAGCCCATTACAATGTAAATCGTGAAACAAATTAATTTTACCTATTGTATTATTGTATTTTATGGTAATATTATTATTACAAAAATTACAAATTAAGATAAACTACAGCTTCATATTAAAATGATAGAACGAACTTAAATTATATTTAGGTTTCTACCTATATTTGAATTAAATTTTTAAAAGACATATATTTGATACCTCTAAAATTTAAATTTGTGACATTATTTAAGCCTTTAGTGTAACACTTTATAGTTAAAATAAAACTGAACTAAATAATAGTGCAGTATCTTTATATCTGTATTAATCATAAATTTTGATACCACTTGTATTTGTATTGGGTATAAGGCATCAAAAAATACCTATTAGATTTATTTTCTACTTACTTGTAAAATACCTAGGTGTATTAAACTAACACATCTAAATATCTTTTATTATTATGCACTTATATTTTTTTTTGAACAAATAGTTTGATTTTAATTCTCAGTTAAATAAAGATGTTATTGAGTATTACAATAATGTGTGTGTTAAGCAATAACAATTATTTAAGTAGATGCGGAAACGAGAAGTTCTTAAAAAGTAATAGGTATACGTAGAGTGATATTACATAAATTTTCCTCAAAAGTTATTAGGCATATTACGGTAGTTCTTAGATTTATAAAATTTAATAATACTGCATTTTTTTTTTTTTTTTGAAAATATTGAGCTTTTTAAATCTCAAAATGTTTTTCTAAAAATAATTTTTACATATTATTTAGTATTCTAATTCTTCAAATTGAGTTACTGGAGGACAAGTTAACAAAACAACACCTGATTATGTCTTATCAACATAGAATTCGAACTATTTATGTTGGACATAATTATTACTGTTTCAAGTTACCTAATATTGTTGATGACTATTTTTATTTATTTTCATGAATAATATAAAAAAAAGTAATTAAACCTTTCACATAGAAAAATCTAGGTATATTGATATATAATAAGACAATTTTGATTTTGATTTTATTCGTAATTCGTAAATATAATATATAATCATAAATGGTGCTATTTGTCGGACGTCAGTGTGTATTATAAAATATTATATTAACCATGCTCTAATATTTAAATAAACTGTTTCACAATTTCAGCCTTACGGACTGGTGATGAAATACAATATCATCCACTTGGTTACGAACCGATACATTAGATTTTAAGACTACCCATGTCTGTGTTTTTCTTTAGTTGTATTTTGTTCAAATTACTAATATATACATTTTTTATTAATATTTATTTCGTTTCGCGAGAAAATGCATTATTGTAGACCATGCATCGTTTTCGTTCATTATTTATTATTTTTATTTTTTTTTTTTTGTACTAACTTTTTTGTTTTTGCATGCGACTAATTAAAATTCAAATACTTCGGCTACGACTATGCATTGTATAATTTTCTCTCTCTTCTAGTTGATAATAGAATCAGTAAATGTTTTTACTGTCTTTTTTTACTATGTAAATTTGTTTTTCACATTTATATATAAATAAATACAATATACATTTTTAGTAGGTGAAACGTTTAACGGTCAACGTTTATTTTACTAGCTAACTTTTCCATTTATTTTTATCATTTATTTTAACAGTCATACATTTAAGTTTGAAATTTTTTTGAATAATTAATATAAACATCGAATTAATATCTGATATTAAAGAATCGAATATATAACCAATAGATCATTTAAGACATTCAAAGTTTGGATAAGTATTACAGTAAACATTTCTTTATATAAATTAATTTAATAGTTACACAAAAACTACTAATACTTATAAACCATAAGCTTTTGACTGAGTATTCAATACTGATTTGTATTTACTATTGATACATGTTCAGAAAATATCTTGATTTTTGAAAATTAAATTAAATATATAATTCCAATTTCAATTAAAAAAAGTATAAAACCTTAAATGAAAAAAAAAATCTTTTGATATAAAATAGAAATAATTAGGTATATGATACTAAGTTCAAAGTCTATGAAAAATAAAAAATACAAAAGTTGGTTGAGGTAATAAATACTTTGGTAAAATATAATACAGTGGAACCTCGATAAATCTATTTGTTAATTATTTATTTAAACAATACCCAAGAAAAAATATAGTACCATCTATGATTCCTATTTTAAATAACTCAAAGGAATTGTCTTGTCCCCTGCATTTCAATATAACTGAATTTGTGGGATAAATTTTCTCTATAATCTGAATTCGCTAACTTAAATTTTTTGATAAGACGAAGATCGAATTATTTAATATACTTATATATACACGGTCTGAAAATGCAATAGATTGACAGTAGATATTTTATATAAACATTTTATTTACTGTATATTATTAATACGTCTGTAATTAATTTAATGATAATAAATTAAAGTTCGATACATAACAAAACTTAGTAATTACTCCTATAACCAATCAGTGTAGACTTAAATCAAAATAAAGTCAATAAATAAATCTAAATCAATATACTTACATAATATGTAATAGATCATTTTAATTACAATAATAGAATATATTTTTTTTAATTTTAATATATATATATTGTATATATATATATATGTCCAAGTATATTTAGGATAATGTAAGTATATAAGTAAATAAACAAAATAAAAAATTAAATCTATGTTATTTAATAAACATTTTTTTTTATTTACTGGCCAATTTGAGTTATTGAGGTTCCACTGTATGTAACCAGTGGAGGCAGCGAAGAACGTATTAATAGTTTTAAAATGTTTTTAACTTTTTTTTTCTGTAAAGACAGAGGATTCATTAAGTTTTACCTAGCACATTAAAGATCAAACATTTAACATATGTCTAGAATTGATTTAACATTTAAAATTAGTTTTTACAATTTTCTAGGTAATCTTAAGGGAAAATACTAGACACTTACTGCGTAACAACACCATACTTATATTAGGAAAACTGTACCGTTATCGATTTATTAACATTCATTTTCATTTTCTAATATTGATTAGGATAAGTTAATGTTGTAAAATAGTGAACGTTATAAAATCGAGACATATTTACATCAAGTTATTGGTTTAACTTTGGTATAACAAGTTATTGGTTTAAATTCGAGGAAATTTCGTTCTGTCCTTGTAAAAATGGCTACAGTTATACGGAGATATCAAAAGAGAATTGCTTCAGAGGATTACAGAAGTTTGGTTTTCTCAAATAAATAATAATTGTATCGAACAATATGGCACAGGATATTATAATCTTAAATAAAGGCCGTCCTGTATGATTTATTTTAAATTACATTCATTTCTTTAAATCTAAAATAGAATATTTATTGTTTTCTGAAGAGACATTTCTTTTGTATGTAAAATTGATGTTTCAATAAGTCGAAATAACATTAAGATTTTATTTTTTATTTATATGTTACTTAGTTTTTTTTACATCGTTTTAGATGTATACAAATATTCAATAGAAATCTAATTTACTGCTAATAATAAAAGTGAACTATTCGTATTTAACAATGAATCATTTTTTTTATTATTCTTTTGAACGTTATTGCTGACTTATTAGGCTAATAGCATTGTTCTTTTTATTCAAAGTTGTCCTTGGATCACCATTTTAGATCGCCATTGGGAGTGATCTACAGGCATTTATTGGTATATACGGATTTCATGATGCAATTTCAATAAATACACATATGTCATGATATAGTAGACTTCACAATCAGTATAAAGTTTGTTGTGTAAATTGGTAAAAATAGCGAATTTTTTGGTGGTGGAGATAGTTCGGGGTCCTATTTGAGTGATTCTGCGACCAACAATTTCAGAAGCTTTGAATTTTCTCTGTCTATTATTAGCATAAAAGCATTATTTGATCTATTAAGTTCGCTACGTCTCTCTTTGTTTCCAAAGACGATATATATTAATATGGTAGTTTTTATTGTTTTTATTTTTAATTCTAATGATATTTTTGAGATTACCTGTAAAAGTACAGATTATTGGAGATCATATTTGTTTTTTGGAATTAATGATCATTCGAACTTGCAACCTAAAGAATATTTGATCGCTAGTTGACCACTTTAATCACTATGTATACTTACGTCTCGGGCAAAAGTAGTTTGAGTTCAATTCAGTAAGAATTTGATATATCCGTTTGACTGATAATAGTTTTGATAGTGGTATACTTTGACTTATTATCAAATAATAGGAAATCAAAAAAAAAGTGATGGCAGATAGCCGAAAGTCCGGTGAGATTAATTCATTAGTCCAATAAGGTATAACATAATACAAATCGATTAGATTACCAGATTTTTTTTTAATTAATGCTCTTGGTCAGTGGTTTGTTGGATGATCTTCAGTATGTTGAACGCTGAGAATAAATACGACCACGCGTGTTCTGCACAGTTCTTCCAAAAATACTTCACGAGTTTTTTTTTTTTTTAATTTACAATACAATTGGCGACGTATTAAGAAGTCTTAAGGCATATAATATTATAAACTATGGTTATGACATTTATATTATAGTATGTTAGTACCTACGCGTATTTCTAAAAGCGTTTATAATGCCAATGAATCTATAACTATATAATTGCATACATTAGAACTAAGACTTGATTATTAATCTAAAGTTACTAACAAAATATTATATAAGTGTACAAACTATACTATAGGTATAAATATACATTTTTAAATCTCTTTTCCTGGTCATTTTTTCGAGCACTTGAAAGTTATAAAAAAATATATGAGTATCAATAAACACTTTAGAAAAACGATAATTTATTAATGCTTATAATAATAATATACAATAATTATTTTTTTAACAATTTAAAACACAGTTTTATGAGATGAAAGATACGAAAATGACTAGTGCTTAATATCCAATTGCTGCATTCTGTCTATATTTACTTTATAATGAAATATTCGTGTGTTTAGAAATTCTAAAAAGCTTTATGATGCTGAAAATAATATCTTATTGTATTAGTGATAAATTAATAAACAATGACATATAATTTATTATTGTCTTTAATCTATAATTCATAAAAATTATATTCTTTATTTAAACTTGAACATCACAATATAATATGGTCGTAATTATATGATGTTCTCACAACTCGAGTGTATTATTGTTATCTTATTAAAATTTTGAGTACCTGATAAAATTTATTTTACAAATGACTCCACACTTAAAACGTTAGTAGTTATTTATTTCTGTTTATCTAACTTATCGCGCATAGGTAATCATTGCACTGTTTCAATTATATACGCTTTAAATAATTCAAAATAAAACAGAACTAGAATACATCAAATATTTTTAAATTGTAAAACAACAAATAGTACTTATGTGTTATGACAATATAGCATGTAGAAATCGAATGTTGGTTCATCGTATAGCATTAGCGGTGTATTAAGTATAATTATTATAAAATTCAAATTATTTTAAATCATTATATTCCAAAAACGATTCTTAAGTAAAGCTAAGATTACCATAACATAAGTGTTTGTACAAAGTTTTAAAATATAACACAACCTTGTATTACAGAATTTTAAGTCTAAATAATAGAAACCATAAATGCACTATATTAAAAATGAATTAAACAAAAACCGTTAATTTTAAAACATTCATATTAAACGTTCGTGAAAAAAAGAAACTCTTCAGAAAGTTTTGATTTTTGAAACTTGGAAATAATAAGTTTTATAAAAAAAAAATTAAACTGAAAAAATTATCAAATTTACAAAATTATATAATTAACTCAAAAATTGTTAAAAATTTGAAAACAAGTGTGCCATTAGTATTTTCCCATTTTCTCTCTATATGGATGATGAATTTTCCTTAAGTGTAGACCTACGGAAAAAATCAAAATATTACCTTTTTTATACCATCTAGATGAAATGGCTGAAAAAACCAGATGCCATTATAAAATCAATTTAATTATTGTTCATTCAAAATTTAAAAAAACTTAAATACTTACATTAAATAATAATTTATAATAAATCTATTTTATAACTTATATTATTTTCATTTAACTTCACCAAACAAAATAAGTAGAATATACATTGATAAAAAATATTAATAATGTTATTACTTAAACAATAAATATACTTAAAATGCCTATAAGATTCAAAATACCCACGTTCTACAAAAGTCTAAATGTGACTAATATGTTTTATTTTTTGAATTTCGTATAGTTATTCAAACATTATTTGACAATTTAAAAACATACAAGTTTAATGAGCTGTTTTAGCTGTATGATATCCAAGCAATGAAAATTCAATCTTATAAAAAAAAATTCTTTTACAAATGACAAATTCTTAAGATAAAATATGTAATTAAACGTATGACAATGAGAATAACAATTGTTAAACAGAATATTAGAGTAACATTTTTTTTAATGATCATACCACATAGGTCACTAATTTAAACAGAAAACTGTGATATGTATGCCATCATCATAAGACGTAGAGGTCAGATAAAAATCCTCTTTAATATGCAAAATACCACAACATGTAATTGTATTTGATTTGTTTTAAATTTTCAAACAATTTTTGAACATTTTTCTGAACATCTGAAAAAAAAACTTCCAATAATAATATTTTAATTACTCTTTTTTTCATAATAACCGATCTCAATATTATATTATATCATAGTTTTAATAATAAACATCTTCCTCCCCACCTTAGAAAATTAGATCATTCGTACAGATTATAAACCATTATACATTTTTTTTTTTTTATTTTTACTTATTCGATGCCATGATTTTAAATATTTTTCTGTTTTTTTCTACACCATTTATAAATAAACCTAAAAGAATTTTTAATTCAAAATTATTTTAAAATTTAGTAACAAAGTTTTTGCTTACACAATTATTATCTACTATGCACATGATATTTTTCTATATCTATTAGTTTAGATATCGATATGGAGTATATAATTATAAAAAATACAAATATTAACTATTATAATAATATAATATTAGAAAAACTTTGTGGTTTACTGGTTCAGCGAATAATATAGTGCTAAAGTATCAATACATTTTAGATAAAAATAAGTATGTGATTTATTTTAAATACTTAGTTGAAAACCCTTAAATTGTTTACTTACGAAATAATAGATAATATGCGTTTATATCAAAACTTGAAATAACAATAGATATGTATTATTTAATAGTTATTACAAATAACAATAAAAGGTTGTGATCTTTTTAATGATAAATAGGTAGTTTTGTTTATAATGACTACACATTTTATTATTATCTTACAACATGTTTACTTTAATCTACAAGTATGAATTACTCTCATATCAGTCAAATTTTAAAATGCATACTGAACTCTACCTAGGTGTTTTGTAATTATAAACATTTTACATCGTGATTATGATAAAGCGAGTTTGCAGCAACTAAATGCACAAAAGCGCAACTGCACTTTCCTTGTTTTGTTCAAAATAAAATTATCAAACATCTTATGATCGATAAAATTATATTAAGTAAAAACATAAAAATAATAATTTTTTTGATTTTACTAATATATATATATATTCACTTAACATTACAAAACAAAAGTTAATAATCACAAATTTATATTAAACACAAAAATCAAACTAATACTGACTTTAATATTGTACGGGCCATATTCTTTCTTGTCCAAATCAGAATGGCCCACCGCGTATAACAATTATTTCCATAAATATTAACTATTTTTGCGTTTCTTCGTAAACTCATTTAATGATTTTTTTTTTTGATAGTCACAAACTATGATTAGAAAACTATTGTATACTAAATGTTACGTGTGTTTTTTGTACGTAAAAATAGTCATTTAAATAAATTTATTTACTATACTCTAATCAGGTTAAAATATGTATGTATATCATAAACTATTTTTTAATCAGCCATTAAAATTTAAAACTAAATTATTTTTTACCAACTATTATCTATTATGCAGCATGACGCGATATTACATGTTAATACAAAATAAAATTTCATATTTCAAATAATTTGATCTATATATAGATCATGTAACGTATATTATACACAACCCAGGAAAGTTTTTTTTACCTACTTCTTAAGACCTTTATCTCTGGCATTTACACCAAACTATCCAAATGTTTGAAAATACTTAGTTTTTTATTTATTACTTCATATACAAACACATTATATCAATAATTAAATAGATTATGAATCAAATTCTTTATCGTTTTTACGCTCTACTATACTATTTAATAATATAATGCTATAGCTGTGATTAATAAAGTTAATTTTTACTGAAAGATTTGTTTTTATTATTGAGTTTTCCAGTTAATATAATTCCATAAGTTTTTTTTTTTTTTTGTAAATATAATATTTTTGAAAAAAAAAATACTTAGGTTAATTCAAAATAATTTTTTTATGAACTTGAAAATCAATTTTGTTTAAATATAATTAATAAAATTCATACCTCCACGCCCAAATTTGCACTTAATGTTGCTAATTTTATTATTTCCTCAATTAAAATTAACACAAAATACTCTAATTGCACGCAATAAACTAATCATGCTATAAACAATAATTATATGTTATGCTTTAAAACAATTAATTATTTTTTATTTTATATTTTATACTTCCAGCTATATGTTAGATTCTAATACATTTATTGATATAGATACGTCATACCCTGTAACTTGTATTAAATTGATTATGATACAATCTATGAGTAACTATATCGAATTATAAATAAAGTGATAACAATAAATAACTTTAACAGTAAACACTTGTCTTATTGCTTCAAACCATTTTTTAAGTTTTTTTTTAATAGTTTTAACTGTTTAAAAAGGTATTTTATTTTAATTATAACTAATAATTTTTATTTAATATTCTACATTAATACTAATTTTTAGAAAAATTTTAATATTTACATATAAAATACTAAATAAATATTTTTAGTACTAATTTTAGCATTTCATATTAATATAAGTGCAATAGTATACCACACATCCGATGGCTACTCTTTTACATATCTTCATTCTTATAATAATATCCTGCTCTAGAATTTAAAACTATAAGTTGTCATAAAAAAATTAATTTTTTTATTTAAAAAATAAAAATGAGTAATTCCAATCGTATAACAACATATTTTCAAAAATAAAAAAATTAATTAAAATAATGAGCGATCCGCCATTTAAAGAATCTTCCTATAAATATATTTTATAATTAATTTAAAAAAACAAAGACTATAAAACAAAATATTAAAATATTTAATGAACAAATATAAAAATAAATATTTATTAAATTAAATTATTTAAACGTACCTAATACAAGATTTCAACATTTAAAATAATAAGTTACGACAAATTTAATTGATTATTTTTCTTTTTTTTATGTTTAGAAAGAACTTATTTTTTTGAAACTTTATACAGAGGATAACGACTAAGGATAAACGACTATAATAATGCATAAATAAAATGTATAATTATCTAATTACAACAATATTTTTTTTATCAAATAATATCATATATTTAAGAAAAATAATTTTGATTTAGTGAGACATGAATTTTTAAACTTTGTATATTTTACTATACTTCAAACTTAATTTTTATAATAATATTTAATAAAAAAAATCTTTATCATAATTAATTTATAGTATCGATAAATAGCCATTAATAATCGATGTGTTATTAAATAATTATTAAGAAGTTTAAATTAAAAATTAACTGAGATTCATAATAGTTCAAATTATCATTATATTTTAAATAATTCTAACTAATAAATATTTCTATAAAAACGAATAATTATCTCAATTATTTAAAATCCCACTTAAAATATTAATTGTATATTTATAAATCCTAAAATATATTTTTTTAAATTGTATGATGTACTCCATATTACTATCATAATTAACTTGTAAGCAATATATCGATTATGATTTATTACTTATTACGGTTATCTAAACAAATCTCGTATATGTAATTCTTTTTCAATTAATATGAAAACTTCGTAAATTATATTCAAACAATTTAAATTGTATACATGTAAACGCTTCAAATCATATGTACGGTTTAATTTAAATAATAAATTATTCTAAAACAATAAACGATAAACTTACCTCTTTCGTCCGAACATTGTACTGTGGCGTTGGAGACAGTTCCTTCTTGTATACTATTGTGTAATTCAAATACACAGACGATAGTCTCATGTGTGTTGAACTCTTATCACGTGTATTTCTGAATCAAGTGTTTCCCAAAGTATATTCTTAACCACTTCGAAACTTTTACCTAAAATATTCACCATAAATGTACCTATGATGTTTATAATAAATATTATCGAATTATAAACCGATATTGTGTAGATAAAATTAACAATTATTCATTGGACGCGTATTTTAACAAATAACAACTATTATACCGCACTACGTAAGAATATTATGTTATATTATACAGAGTACAATATACAAAAATCAAAATTATAATAAAAACGTATACGCGCGTGTAGTTTGGGACAACCGAGTTTTCCGCGCCCTCCTGTTGAATTATTCGATTTGTTTTAGTAGTTATATCGAGCATCAACAATTACTATTTTCGTCATCGTAGCAATCGCAAACACAGACAACTATTTTAATCCTACTTAGTTAAATAATATTATTGTCATATTATACTCTTATACAGATAAAGTTGTATAAGTAGTTAGGTACAAAATAAATGTATAGTATACAACTAGTCACACTGTTAGTACTTATCGGCTATCTGGTTAACCGTTGTTAACGATGAAATTAATTTAATTATATAGGACTTGGTTTAAAATGTAGGTATTACACTTTATTATTATTATTATTATTATTATTGGAATGTTTAACAAAAAACTCTAGGACCGCCGAACTCGCTATCTCTCGAATGAAGGCGTACGTGTCAGACTGTATGCCTACTCAAGTGTGAAATTCTAATAGGAAAAAATAATATTGTACTGTTTCCGAGTATGTTTAACACAATATTTTGCGATTAAATTCGATTTACCGCGTGTAAAGCTCGCAACACAATTTCCAATTACTATACATTATTTCTTTCCCCTTCAAATTGAACAATCTATAATATTTTCTCAAATACGCACTAGCTGGTATGTGATAAATCGAAACAGTCAATAGTTAATTATTATATGAATATTACATACATGATTCGACAAACAATATTAAAAGAGTAAAAAAAATTAGTACCAAAGTCACAAGTTGAGATATCACTTTTTTTACATGTTAGTAAGTACAAATTTTTATAGTTTATTTATGTTTCTTAGCGAAGAACTAATGAAGTGTTTTATATTTTTCGAAAAATATATCTTATGATAGTGCAAAACATCAAACAGATATGTGCCACACCTCTCTAGATTGAACTTATCCAGGACCTTGAAAATTTTTATCAATTAGGCACTCAACATTTTCAAAAATTTCTTGAAAACCGCAACACACAAAACACCATTAAAAAAATTACTTATTTGAAAAATCCTTGACCATGCTTAGATTAGCCGAATCGTGTTCAGAATCGTTTTTCAACCGCAATTATGTACTTTTATATTGTTTCATTTAAATTCAAAAACACTTGCCTCAATTGTAGTTAACCCAATCTCAGGTGAATAATTTGATGAATAGTTGGATCGAACTTTGCTCTGTTTAATAGCTTTAACAGTCGCGTTTAACTATCTATTAAACATTACGTTAATTATATCAGCTGAATAACTGCCTACTTTACAGTGTTCGGAAACACAATATCATCGGCGTAATCATTTGTAATTATTTTCAATTGCAATATTTTTCATTTTTAATAATATTTTATATTGCACTATTATAGTCATCAATTCGACAAACGATTGTAAATGAAAAATTAAGATTTAAATTATCTAACTATGCCTTTTCTTTATCGCTCTGAAATTAAATATTTTTAAGCGTTGATTAGGTTACCTATATAATATTCGTATGCATATGATAGTGCTTCATTAAAATTAATGTACTATATCTTATTTGACCGATTTATTAAAATTAATTTATATAGTGCATATTATGTAAACGTAACCTAGTGGCATATATATAAAGGTGAGACTGGATTGATTAGTCAATTTAACTGAATGATGATGTGTGTATGTCTGCACTTTTGTGTCTGAAATTTTTTGTCTATGTTTTCTTCTATTTTTCTTGAAACTTTTTGTAATTTAAAAATATGATGTTCATCTCTGATCTATGTACCTTCAATCATACTTATATTTAGGCATAATTATTGTATCAAACTGTTATACCAAAAAAAAAAAAAAAAAAAATTAGAAAAAATTTAGAATCTTTATTTGATTAGTTATTAGGAATAGAATTTCGTACATAATATGATTATGGTGTAGGAGTGTATATTTTATAATATACCTAGGTACCATTTTCTACGATTGTCCGATTTTAATTTCAAAACGGAATGAGTCATGAATTTATTTTAATTCATACAGTGTTGGCGAATACAAGAGTAAATGTTTATTTTATCGTATTATTATATTTCAATCAGATCGTGTCAGACAAATATAATAATAATAAAAAAAACGCCCAACCACAACATCAATCTCATATTTTTTCAATTTAATATGCCTATAGTATTATAATATTAAATAGAGCAATCAAACATACCTCACATATAATACCGGATGAGTATCCACTGTCTTGAGTTTAAATTTCGCTGCAGCCAGGATTTAAGATAGAAAAAAATCGTCGACTTCTACTGCAAAAAAAACATGCCTTATTAGCGATAACGTTGGACTAGCTATATAAAAAAACGCTACTAAAAACTACCAATAAAAATAGGTTTCCCTATACGCGTTACTCCAACAACAATATTATTTTTTTACGTTTTCACAGTGATGAGTGGGAGAGACAATAATGCAACTGTATGCCGACAGCAATTTTTTTGTCTTGCGACAATGCCGTTGAAACCGAATAATGATTTTTGTCCTTATCTTATATTAAGACTTAATATTAGGTTAGAATAGAACCTAATCTATAGTAATTATTGTTTTTCTACGAAATATCAATTTTTGTTCGTCCATTCTCTGTTTGCTTGAGTTCTACAATTTCTAATAATAATCATTTTATAATATATTAATATGCATAAAATAAATTACATTTTGAAAAAAAAAATCGATCGAGATGGATATTGACGATTGTATTTACTGCTGAAACAAACGCTCTTAAGTTGTTGAGTTATTTACAATACCTAGTACGCAGACAACTTAAATATTATTATATATTATTATACATTAGCGACGATATTGGTAACTAATACGCTATTATTAATTATTAACTGCCTACCTAATGTACATAATGATATATTAGACACATATTATTTAATATCATTATTATTATATTGTAATATTTTATAAAATGTAATACATTATGTGATTTTACGCAGATCTGTGGAGCAAAGAAGAGACAACCAGCGACGACCTGTTGCACCCGATGAGCCTGAAAGTCAAATCTATGTGCACTGGCGAGAAACAGCGATACGTCACCGATGGCAAGCACAACAACGGTCCCAGCACACTGCCAATAACCAACGAGGCTCAGCCCACGCCGCTCTCCAGCGTGTTCACCGTCAAATTGAACTCGTCCTCGTAACTGCGTGCCCAAACCTGTACATGAGTGCCTATATGTAATAATAATAACATTTTGTACATTATAATATTATGTACAATCATGGCCGTGCGCGTATATCAAATCCATAAAATCATACACATAAAACGATTGCAATCTTCATTGTATATTATTCCTGCGTGCTCACATCATAAAATATATAATAACAAATAATTGTTATATATATATACAGTGTGATCCATTTAACGTAAGACACTCGATATTAAAAAAAATATTTACGTTTTTAATAATATTTTTATTACATGGTATCGAGTCGTTACAAAACAACATTTTTTCAAAAAAATATGTTTTTAAGTTTTTTATTTTTATTTTTTTTTTTTTTTTTTGAATTACAATATGCAGTTTTAATTTTATAATCCAAAGCAGAATATTTTTCTGAGTATTTTGATATATAAAAATCGAATTTTGGACGAGTTGTTTTTGAGTTATAAGTATTTGAAGTTTAGATGAGCAGAGTAGTGAACCAACATTTGCGAGGTACTTGCTGCCATCCCACATTGCTCATTTAAATTTCAAATACTTATAACTTATAAACTACTCGTCCAAAATTCGATTTTTATGTATCAAAATACTTATAAAAATATTCTGCTTTGGATTATAGAATTAAAACTGTATGTTGTACTTCAAAAAAGTAAAAAATTTAAAAAATAATATGGTTAAAAATATTTAAAAAAAATATTGAATATTTTTAATAAATGTTGTTTTGTAACAACTTCATACCATGCAACAAAAATATTTCCAAAAACTTAAATGCTTTTTGAAATAATGAGTGTCTTGCGTTAAATGGATCACCTGTATATCGATAAATAACTATACGATACAATATAATTATAGGTTTAGGTAGGTAATGTACTAATGTATTATATTATTATATATAAAATTATTGTTGTAATGTAGACGTGACCTAAAACCAAATTTGCACGATCCCCCTCCCTTCGCCAAAACCACCATCGCGAATCGGTGATAACATGTTATCACAATATTATTATACGGGCAGTATTATATTATTTAGGTGCGTTTGTGCACCTGTTGGTATCGTTTAGCTATTTAAAGTATTGGCTATGCTATTATATATCCCATGGTAGGTAGCGTATTATATGTATAGCGTAGTGTGATTTAATTAACTTTTTTATTTTTTTTTTCATAACATATAACGCGTCTTGTGTTTGATGTATAAATAGAACGATAAAACACGAAATATTCCCGTTCCGCAAACGCGATAAAAGAAATATAGGTAAAAATGCACACTTGTGTCTCATACCGTCACCACGTGTACAATTTATGGCGGATCGCTATTCGGTATCACTTGAATCCCGAAAATAGAGGTTGAACGATTTCATCTCGTCAATTATTATTTCAATGTGTGACGTCAAAACTTCATTTGTCATATCTTTTCTTTTTCCACATATTCCGCGGTTGTTGTACGATTATTATAATTTAAGTAAACGCAAAATATCGTTACATAAATATAGACGTTGCGATGCGTTCGGATATTATTGTGTGGTTCTGTAATTAAGTTTACATTTATTTTTAAATCGTTTAAAAGTCGATTTCAAGTTAACCGCGACCCAATCATCAATACTCTACTCCCCTCCAGATTATAATACGAACCAACTATACGAAACGGTTGTGTATATTGAATAATTATAAATTTATAATTGTCATTGTTATGGTCGTTTTACTGCAGTTAATATACGCAAATATAATATTTTATTCAGCATAAGTTTTAATTTTTAAGTACAGCAAAATGTGTTTTTTTAATAATATTATTTTAGTAGTATTAAGGATATTTATTATATATATTATATTTATATAGTTTATGATGTTATATATTTTTCAGTATTTTATAATATTTGTTCATGAAAAAAAAAAAAATATATATATATATATACCTTTACATTTGTATGCATAAATTACTGTGTATATAGTATTAATGAGTAAAAATATACAGTGGCGTCATTCAAAGGAGCATACAAATGAGCATTTACATTTTTCTATTTTTTTTACCTATTTTGAGCCGATAGATGTAAACATTTTAAATGGTCAGACCAAAATTTTTTTTTTGTAAAAATATGTTACATATGGTTTAATATTTATTCTAATCGTACCATAAACATTGTTCTGTAGATTTAATATAATTATTATAATACAACATATTATATATTATATAAATATATAACTAAAGGTATTGTTGTTATAGGTATAATATTTTTACATTATGTTTAGTAATCAAATTTTGAATTTTATGAATATTTAATAATACAGGACAATATTATGGGCTAAGAAAAATTAGTCACTAAAATTCGTCGAATCAATATTATATTGTGAAGCAAAAACAGCGAAAGTAAAAACAATTACCTATTATTTAGGATAGGTTGAAAATGTTGTTGCCAAAATGACGCCACTGTATCAAATTACTATTTTTAAATAAATTATTACATTTTGTATACAATCTATATGTGCAGGTTTTAATTATTTTTGTGTACATAAGTGCACACGCATTCGGAGCGTAATTCATTTGGACGAATAGATCCAAAATTAACTCAAGTATAAAGTATGCCTACAACATTTATGTGAGAAATTAACTGATAGTATCAGAGAATTGACTATATGGCATAAGCGCCAAAAGTGCAAAAATGACATATCATTTGCGTCAAAATTTGTAGGACATAAGCACCAATCTAATATTATATACCTGTTATATCCAACATACGACTGGTATTACTTCCATTGTACAATTATTTTTTCGTGAGATATCCTTAACTGTTTATTAGGAAGACAGTTCATAAATAAATATGTTTCACTTTGTAATTTTATCAATACATAAATTACTATACGAACGGAACTACTATATGAATTTAGTAACTATTAACCGTGACATACAGGTACCTAGGATTTTAGCTCTTTCGTACGATACAACTTTTTTTTCTTATCTCATTTTGGTGCTTATTATGTCTTTCTCTGAACGAATTTACATTTAAGAGGGTGTCAGCGCACTACTACCCACTAACTACCTATACTTATTTATTTGTTTTCTCCCTTTGACGGCGCCGGCAACAAATTTAAATTTTGCAGAATTAATCTTGTGTTGTTAACTTTATAGTGAATTGACATTTATTATCAAACTTAAGGTTCTTATAGAATCTTATTATCTGAGTTTATACTTTGGTTTTCTTGACGATATTTCAATTGTCTGCGATATATTTTAGATAATAGTTATCGTGCATTATATTACCACTTGTATACATTTTGAAACAACAAACATTTTTTACCCCACCAATTAAAACTAACTGTCAAACTTGAAGTTTCTAAAAATAGTAAATGTATAAGAAATGTTAAATATCCATAAACTATAAATACATAATATAAACACGTTCCGCAAATGATGTATTTAGCATATTATTTGTATTAATGGGTGTCCATATAAATTAAGACTACCCCACACTCCGCCCTTATATATTATAATAGAAACTATAGGGTTATTATTAAAATATGATCAATTTAATTCAATATAATATAAAATATTTTTAATATAAAATATTATAAAAATAGTGTCTATAACAACTATATAAGGCGTCACGCAACCGAATATGCATAACTATATAATGTTCAATACGGCCCACAAGAAGTGAAATATTTAATTCATGCAATCCTGGTGCAAAATACATCATCCCGTATTATGTACTACTAATAGTAAATAATTACTTTAATAGCAATGTATAATAATGTATCATACAATATATACTTAATTAATATTAGTTGGACGTCTAATGACACAATCATCTTTCATCCGCGTCATTTTTCGTATGCAATCATTTAATGTATTATAAAATATTTATTTCTGAGAAAAAAAGTTTAAAAATTATTTAATACAAGGTTTCTCATAAGTTGTTCTTACAGCAATCTATAAATATCTAAATTACATTTGCACAACAGACGTTGACAAAACTGTATATTTTAATGAAAAATAACTTTACTGTTATGTACCTAGTTTGTTTTAGATGGGTAATTCAAAATGTATTATTCAGAGACACTATTTTGTATATATTATTGTTTACAATAAACAGTGAAATTTTCAAAAAATATAATTTAAATTTAGTCTGTTTGTGCCACGAACTTGTTCACACCAACACCAATCTATACGGAACGGCGGTATTGACTTAAAAGTTTTCAACAGCTTGTATTAATATATACATGGAATAAAATTATAATAAAGATAATATAATATGCAATTTATTTTTGAAAAAAATTAGTTCATTTAACCATAAAACGATTAGAAAAAAAATGACTAATATAGCAATATAAAACTGATATTTTAAAAAATCGTAGTAGCCTCAAAAATTAATTTCAAAACATTACTTTTTTTTATAAAATGATTTACAATTAATTATTGTGTAAATAAAAAAAACACTGAAGGAGGGGAGGAGAATTGAATAAATAATAATATACTTTTATTTCAGAAATAATGTAAAGTTTTAAATCATGTAAGGTAGGTATATAATGTGTTTAATTTAAGTAATTTTTTTGCTTCTTAAAATGCATTTACTTTGGATCGCCCACGTTTCTCTCTCAATTGTAATTTCTTAAATTTGACTAAAGTTGATTTTTTAATAAAAATGTTTTTAACATTGACCAACTACTCGTATCTTAAGAAGATTGATCATTCGTTAATAAACTGTGAGTATTTTTAGGGGTTTAAGAAATAGATTACAATGCTTTACTACTACCTACCTATATATATTATTGTATTTGAATTTTTTTTACTTCTTAAAATGCATTTGCCTTCGGACTCCCGCGTTCCTCTTACATTTTTCTTTAAATTTATTTTTATCTAACTTATTTTTTAAACGTTGACACTATCTGAAATATCTATGATTAATCATTCATTTAAAAGCTAATTATTGCGAGTCAACTTTTTGAATTTAAGAATATGGATATTATAAACGGCAGTCTCCAGATCCTAGCTAAATTATTTTTATTAAAATTTTTATTTTTTGCTTCTTATAACACATAGAGAGAGAGAGACCTCTGAATAATCGTTTATTGATAAAATTATAATTGTTCGAAATTTTTGGATTTTGATATTAGATCTGATCATATCGCATCTAGCGTATACCTACTATAGGAGGTACTTTTTAAATACTGACTTTACCTACTAAGTATATTCGATATGATTTTCCTCGATGGTCGTGGTATTGTTCTGTGGTATAATGGCGATATAGAAAGAAACTTATCAAAATGCAATTTTTAGGCCGGCGAGGCTGGTCTGTAACGGGGCAAAATAACATATAAAAAATACCACGGTTTAAGATATACCTTAAGCCCGTGGCAAGGTGGATTTATAAGGTGGACAAACTAACAGCCTCCCGCTTATTTAAAGGGGTAAGTATTTTGTGCTACAGATGAGCCCGGCCAGGAAGAGTAGGCTGTTGGCAAATGGTTTTCGATAATACTATGATAAATCTGAATACCGGACGAAAAGTCAGAGGAAAAAAGTCCATTTTGAAAAAATTCTGAGAAAAAGCCCAGACTCGTTTTTCTAATATCAGACAAAAAGTCCGAAAATACAAAATATTCTATTCACAAAGTTTAAATTTAAAAAATGTAATTGATTTTCTTATACAATATTATATTTGATTACTATTCCTTACTATAACGATACAGTTTACATTTTTACAAATATTACAAAAATATATTTGTACTTGACGATTGTAATTTTATAGGTACTTATAAGAAATAATTATCAAATAAATTATTAAATAAGAAAATAAATATATATTTTAATAAATAATAATTTATATTTTCGGATTTTTAATCTGGCACTGAAAATGTCCTCAAACTTTTTTCAAAATGTACTTTTTGACTGATTACCGATAAATCTACCATCATATTATATTCTTCATATTTCATACTATTCAACCACAAAATAAAATAATATCATTCTGTGATTCAACTGTAGTAAATTATAGTGTCACATTTTTACTCTAGTTTGTCCACTTTATAAATCCACCTTGCGCCATACATTATCTCTTAGATCATACACATGATCTAGGCTTACCTTGATTCGATAGCTAGAAAACTACGGTTAAAGATAATAAATACTATCTATTCCATTGTATAGATACCATGGTCTTGTTCTGATCTAATTTGAGACCGTGGTATTGTTTGCTATAAATGATAACAGCGCGCTGTTATCATAGCAAACTGCGGTACATGATTTGTTTACATAATTTTCGACACAATCGACACTCAACCGTAGAACTTAGTGTACGGTATATCTTTCCTATTAGCGTACCGGACAACTGCACAAGCCTCTAAGCACTTCTAGATATTCCTCGTTTCCTCGTCAATGTATTAATTTTACGAATTGGGTGTAGTCTGTGTCCGATTCGTTACACAAATCACAAGTCCAAAGTCGTCACCTGGAAATTTTGCTAGTGGACGAGGTAAGCTGTTTGTCACACGTTCCTGTTTCTGACTATGATTTACTCTGAAGACGGCGACGGGATGACTCAAGAGGTTTTCAAAGCAATATTTGTTAATGATTTCGACGGCCTTCAAAAGATCTACGCCCAACACGACCTAAGCACGGATTTACTGGACGAACATGGTATGACGCCGCTCCAACATGCCGCATACAAGGGTAATGAACAAATTGTCCGTTGGCTATTGAACAGAGTAAGTAAGCGTTAGATTTTTTTTATTTTGTTTTTTCCATTATTAACTTTTTTCTGCATCACAGGGCGCTGATGTTAATTCGGGTAAACACAAATACCTGTACACTGCTCTACATTTCGCAGCCCTTAGCGGCAACCCCGTAGTGTGCAGCTTGTTGTTGGCTGCTGGTGCCAAAAGCGATCTGACCAATACTGTTGGACGCACGGCTTCACAAATGGGTGCTTTTGTAGGTTAGTATGCTCGCCAATCTCGTTTGCCAGATATTCATGTTGCGTTTATTATTTATACATAGGCAATCACAACTGCGTGGCGGTAATCAGCAATTATGTACCAGAAGATGAAGTCACTTGTTACACAATACCCAACTCAAATGATAACGAACCAAAATTACCTCTAGAGTTAGCCCAACCTGTTCACAAATTTATTATGATGGTATTATTATTAATATTGGCAACATCATACAACTAGATTTCATTGATTATGATTACTAATATTTATCATTGTACCATAATATCTTATAGACCAACATCCATCCAGTGAAAGTAGCTCTAGAAATACCTCCAGTTTTCCTGATCGATGATAATTCATCAAAGATTTACAAAGTTTTGAATTTGATGTGCGAGCGTGAAATTAATAAACAACTAGAGACTAATGAAGTGATGGCTTTTAAGTTTCATTATTTAGCTAGCATTCTCATTGAAATTGCCAAATTCAAGTAATTTTTTTTTAAACAGTTAACAATATAATATAAATTCCGAATATTTTTCATTTTATTTTTACAGTGATATGAAAAGTGAAAAACAATCAGATCCAAAGGAATTATTCATTAAGAAAATATTGAAAAGTGAAGTTTATTTGGAAACGTTTCTTAAGGATTGTATTAGAATGTTTTCATTTAGAGATTGTACAATTTTCAGACAGGTAAAATTATTCTCAATTGTTACATTTTGTATTTATTTTAGATTGAACACATCCTAAAATGTTCTACTAATGACAATGCCTCTTCATAGTTACCTAATATATATTAAACAATATATATAATGTTCAAAATAGTATAATCTTAAGTGACCTATTTTATAAGTGTGAGCTTACTAAACAAAATCCTTAGAACCTACTGAGTTTTTGCACTTTTGTCTTGAAATTAATTTATCTAGATCTTGGCTTTATAAAATGCTTTATTTTTTTTGTAAGCTTGGTATAAAACCATAAGTTTTGAAAATAACAATAAAATGCTAGATTAGACACCGAACATGTATTTTTAAATTTGATTTAGAAATTCTTATTTTCTTTTAAATAGTATTAAAACTTTTAATTGTTTTAAACTATTTATTAGTTATTATTTAACCCATCATTGGTATCGTGGTGAGCGCGCTGCTCACCTCATTAATATTTTGAGAACTACTTGTTTATTTATTACATGATTCGATCTGATACTATTCATACCTTCAATTGACATGTGTTTAAATATACTTTTTTAAATATAATAATTTTATAAATATTTCTTGATTAGAAATCAACATGCAATGTTATTAGTATTGATAAAGTGAGCGCAACGCTCACTCAATATCAATGGTGGGACGCTGCATAGTGATACCAATGACGGGTTAAATATAAATTAATTATTTATTTAAATTTTAAACATGTGTATAGTCTTAACTGCATTAATATGCAGTATTTTATTATGTGACCAATTTTCGGCAACTATTTTACTAATTACTTCTTAGGGTAAAAACTATATTTAAAAATAAATAATAAAATTTTATAAAAAAATTCTTATAGATATTATATTTTAATAAGTATGTATATATTTTATTATATTCATTTTTTTTATAATTTATTAATAACGCACTTTATGAATCTTGAATTAGTTACTTCTATTTTTTTTTTATATATAATTCAATGTTTGATTATAGAATAATGCATGTAATAAAAATATTACCATTTCATTTTAGATGGTTGCTAGTCTGACACGAGGTAAAGATAGCATGACAGCCCTCAATGTTATACTGGTAATGATTGGAAATAGACGCGGCATGGGCGTAGATTCGTTTGGTGATGAACGCATATGTGGTACATGTGCTGAAAATAATGCTACCAAAAAATGTGCCAAATGCAAAGCTGTGCAATATTGTGACCGTGAGTGTCAACGCATCCATTGGTTTGTTCACAAAAAAGAGTGTAATAGAGAGGCCAGTACCAATGGAGCCTTACAGACATCCATAGACAATTCACATGTAGCCGAAAGTTTATCTGAATTAGGAATACATTAAATTTCAGCCTGAAACAATTTAAGCAACATTATACTGTGCTTATGTATATTATACTGTGTATGCATAGAATATTTAAGGATTGATTGACAGCATAATATGTTTTACATTTAAAATTTAGACTAACATTATGTAGAATTATTATATATTAATTTGAAAATATGTATCATAATAAAATTTGTATGAATTAAGTCATTTAGAAACCTTAAACAATATATTTAATATTGTCATAAATAAACACAATATAAAATAAATGTTTGTATGTAAAACATTTTAGACCTTTATACGTTTGTTTGAAAATGTTTTGATTTATCGTAATTTGTTTTCCAATTTAATAATAAGTAATCCTGTACATGTTTTTGAAACATTTTTGTTAAAGAATATTCTGTCATTAATTTGATTTAATAAAACCTCTATTGTAACTTAAAATGATTTTGTCTAAATAAATTGAATAACAATTAATAGAATATTTATGTTATTTTGTATTTGTCAATTATACATGATATATATGTATGTCATTAGTCTCTTGTGTTGATTTTATAATAAACAATATTATATTATATAAAAGTTATAAGGAATAAAGTTTGATTATTTCAAATAATTTATTTATATGATTTTCTAAAATTAATTTTCCATTTTCCATTTTCTATTAATTCTTGTTTACATAATATTGTATTAAAAATCTATAATGAATTCCAAAAACCAATTATAAATAGATATTTTTTAGCAATGTTAACACCACAACTGACAAGTTTATAATATTAACTTATAAACACAATCTTTAATGTAATGAAAAATATATTTATTTTAATAAATGTTAAAAAGGGAAAAAAAAGTGCATATAATAACAATAATAATAATAATAATAATAATAGATATTACAAATTGCTACAAAAAACATTTTTAGATCAGACAAATATTGTAATATATACTTAGATATGCCTGTTTTATATCCGATGAACGATTATATTATTCACGCTCAAAACAGAGTTGGTACCTTTCGATGAATATAAAAACGATTGGTTCTGTAAATAGTCATTCGTATTTATGCCTTTATAAGATGGCCGTTGGGAGTTGACATTATAATAAATGAATTGGCGTTCACTGATTTTGTTGGATAAACACCGAGATCGCTTCCTTTATGGTGGTGTTCGTTGTCATGGACTTGGACACGAGCGGTTCGTTAGTCAACGGGCTGCTGAATTTGCCTCGACGGAACCACGACACCATGGCCGATCTGTCATAAGTATGTCCGTCTATCCAGAAAAAAATTATTTCAATTTTTTGTCATTGCGCTCTACCCATTATTACAACAGACGTTATAAACTATATAGTTTATACTGTCGTTTCCTATGGCTCTGCACCTACGGCCACGACCAATAGAACAATTGAGGGCGATTTTTTTTTCTCTTTCTATTATTATTGTTTCTTTTGTCGCCGTGCCACTTAAATGAGGAGCATCAAATCTATTCTCGACGTACATCCCTACGTGAACACTTCGAACCAGAGTTGTTTAACCTCGAATTGCATACCTGAACATATCACGGGATCTCTGAAGATCTGCTGCGTTATCGGACAGATTAGCTCGTCGGGTATGTTTGTCAACGTCGAAAGTTTCGACAGTGCCACTTCCAAGTCTCGTCGGTCGTCATCTGCGAAGGGAATAAATTGCCTTTTATCCGTGTGTAGTAAGACGATTGCCAAAAACATAGTAATCAATATAATCCGTGTATACCTATCAGTGGCGTAATTTATTATATGAGATACGTGTATTTATAGATGAAAAATAAGCGGTTTTGTGAAAATATGAAACGTAGACTTTTTTCAAGACTCGTTCACAGGTGCCCAGAGTGGAGACAAACTCCCTGGCTTCTCGGATTTTTTTTTTAAATTGAGTATACTCGTATTATGATTAATTACTATACAACAAATTGAAAGTTGTTATAAGAAAAAAAAAAAAAGGACATCATTATTATAATCTTGTTAATCGAAGTTGGCAATTAATATTTTATTTTTTTTATTAACAAGCTTCCCTCTCCTCCCCCCACCCGTTATACAAATTTCTACAAGCGCCTATGCTTTTGTTTTAAAAAAAAAATCAATCACACTGCCGTGTAAAGGACCGGCCATTGAACCCGTACGATAGCTGTTTAATGTGTCATATTATTATGTGGAACCTAACACACTTACCGGACATGCCGTTCAATCGCGTTCTGTCCGCTTCAAATGACGCCTATGATCAATCAAAAACAAAAACTACAAAATATATCGTCTTATAAATACCATCACGGTAATTCATGCTGTATTGCTGTGGCGGTCAAACTGACGTGAACAGTGGCGTATTTGGAGGGGGGGATGAACGTCCCCCGTGACTTGAATAATAATTGGTTTTTATCTAGATGTATTAGGTACTATGATGTTAAAGCAAAGCAAGATTAAATCTGCTACCAGAAATCTCCTTTGAAATTGAATATTAAGCGTTATATTTATACTAGAAAAGTGTCATTAGACACAAAAATAAAAATGAAAACACTTCATGGTAAAATCAATATAGGTTAAAATATAAACTTGTGTATAATAATTTTAGTGCCCCCTCCCATAAGACTAAGTCAAATACGCCACTGGACGTAAACTACTTTCGAAAACGGCAAGGGGTAACATATAATGTATTATCTGGTAAACTAAACAGACATGTATAGGCAACTATAATATTATACATAAAATGAAATGAATACAATATTATACTATAATATGCGTAAGGCGATTGATAAAAAAAAAAATACTTATAATAATATTATACGTTCATTCGTATGTGCAGACTGCCCACTGGAACATTTGGGGATATGTGTCCACTGCAATGCAGTATACTGCATGTCAGTGTGTTATAAATATTATATTGTGAAAGGCTGCAGTGGCGCTCAACCCTATGACTAGGCAGTATAGCAGTCGCTACACATTGAAAATGAGAGGAGAAAAATATTTAATAACAGTTAGTTGTTAGGAAAAAATACTTATGTAATGGGTCACTTTTTGGTCATTTTTATGATTAAATTCAGTCACATTTTTAAATAGCTTAAACTACTTCCAACCCCAATGATAACTATTCCTTGGTACATTAATATATAACAATAATAACAATTGATATGAAAAAAAAAACATTTAATTTTCAGTTTTGAAGCAGGGAGTGGATGAGTAAAATTACGTTTCGTTACATCTGAAAAATATGTCTTTGGTGTCATCGCAGAGGGTAAAAAGTGAATATCTTGCGAATTATTATGCGCTGTATTATAAGTTACATACCGATTTCCTAATTGACGTGGCATCGTTGTCGTCCAATGGTAAATTCCACAGAAACAGTGCTTTGTCCAGCGACCCTAAAATTTCGTAAACTTCACATTAGTATTTGTATTTCGTTAACTTGCACATATTATTATAGTGTCACACTGCCGAGACGATTAAATAAAATATGTCCTTTTAAATTAAATAGGTACCTACTTCAAAATACTCTACGAGTACACATTTTACGTAGATATAGAGATTAATAGAGGTATATTATTTGCTACATGCGGTGTTCATAAACATAATATTACATATCAATCGCATTGTCAGTATATGACAATATTATCACGATCTAAACTTACACTAACTGTCGTGCAATGTTTATTTTTATTAATTTTCTTTCAAAAACTATATTATTTTTATTATGGTTCAAATTGGTTTTTAAAAACCAAACGAATTTAATTACATGAACAGTATAGGTATGTATTATTATCTACCGACTCAATAATTGTGCATGTAATAAATGGTAATATTATTATTGTAATAACTACCTGTAGCCAGTATTTCATTATTTGACGAAAATGAGCAACAAGTGAGTATGGCGTCTTTGGGATCGATGACATGCAGACAATCTCCAGTTTTCTAAAAAAAAAAAAACAAAAATCATTTCAACACAAACTACAAAATAAGCAACATCTGTAGCAGCACAAATAGAAAAAAACGCCAGAAGGGCCTAAAGTCCCTTGAGTATTTTTTACAAAATGTTTATTAGCTTAGCCCCAAACTTACACCATTAAATAAAATTAAGTCATTAAGGTATAATCTACCTATATAATATTTTACAGTATTGTTCACAATATATTAATTTTTCTTCACTTCAGAATAATTGATGGTTGCAGTCAATTAAAAAGAATTACGTGACCAATAATCGATAAAACATTTTATGAACATTGGTAACGGTTTATAAATTCGTCAAAACAGATTTGCGCAGATACGGATCAACTCGCCACACGTCAACTCTCCATTGCGTATAACCTATACATTATTATAAATTTATACGCATTTCGACTTTCAATTTTATTTAAAACAAAAATGTGCAGGAGCTGAAAGACTATAATATAGTGTTACAATAATTTATTATCTAACACCCTTAAATTGTTAATAAAAATCATACGATACACACTTTTATTTATCTTTTTAGACACGAGTTAGGCGACATATATTTATTATTATAATATGATTTATCGTCTACCGTTTGCCATATCCGAGCTGTCTTGTCCAGCGAAGTAGACGCCAAGAACGTAGTTATGTGCCGTGAGAACTTGACGCACGTGATGTCGCTACCGTGGCCGACGAACTTCATTTTGAAGTCAATTCGGCCATCCAGTAACCTCCATGCTTTTACCACGGCGTCGCTGCCACCCGTTAGCATCAACATCGATTGCGGTTTTCTAGATGGGTCTGCGAAATCAGTCCAATAATTAATAACGATACAAATTATATTATGTTGTATTATAGTTGCAGATAAATAAATTACGAAGAGGATTAAATCCGCGACGATTTCAATTTCCAAGTCTATAATATAATACATATATATATATATGGATGTGTTCATTGTACATTTTAAAAGATCCATTAAAGAAATTGAACCGATAAAGAAAAAAAAACAAAAATTGTTAGTAATACTACATATTAAGCATCAAGCTGGTATTAAAAATAATTAAGCCACGAATGTTGAAATGTGCGTAAATATGTATCTAGCTACAGTCGACCTATATACGCGGACTATATCATAATATTGTTAAAAATGTGTTATAGAAAAGATATACAGTAAACTCTCAATTATTCCAAACTCCGCGATTAATCTACAAAATAGTCTGAAAAAAATACAAATTAAAATGAAAATAATATAATAGATCATAGTACAATTATTATCATACTATATACTATTAAGTTATATTCAAACAAAGTTATATAAATTGGCCACTTTTTTCTTTTCAAGATATTTTTTAATAAACTTAAACTTGTAGCTAATAAGAAAAGTTAAAACTAAAATCACACAAAAAGTGAAAATATATACTTACACATAAATAATTTTTATAATATCGTGGATAATCGAGAGTTTCATATATTTTAATATATAATTTAATATAACGTGGTAACTATATACTGTATAATATTATTAATTATTATTTACTCGTATACTACCTATTATTTAAGAACTTACTCTTGAACGCAAAATGGGCGCTTGTTATTCCGATTTCGTGCGCTTTGTCTTGAACAATTGTACTCGTCTCGGATATAATGTGCTTTTTCGGATGTACCGACCAAATTCGAAAATGCCCTTCAACACAACCGGACATCAAATAACGAGAATCCGGGCTGAACGAAACACAAGTGACGTCTTCGTCGTTCCCGCACAGCTTCCTAAAATCATTTCAATAATATTATAATAGTATTGATATTTAACAGTATAGTAAAATGATGTGTTACTAATTATACTTCAGGATAATGGATACTTTCGTTATTAAACAATATAAATTTGTGTCTGTTTCTTAAATACTTAGGTTACTAAGTAAGTTGCTAATATTAAGTTAATATACAATTAAACTATATTTAAAAAATTATATGTTTTACTATTTTGTTTCGATATAGTTATATTAATTTTATCGGATTTAATTATATAACACGCATACATTTTTGTTTTCATACTTAGGAGCAGAATATTTTTTGAGACATTCGATGTATAAAAGAAAAATGTCTTAAAACTATATAGTATTAATTATAACCAGTTGAGTTGGATTAGATTAGGTCGAGATTCGAACTGAATATATAAACATTAGAATAAAACAAACACGGAAAAATTGGAAGACAAGATACCCATTTTTTTATATTATACATTAATTACTACAGGCTAGGGGGTAAAGCTAGAGAATGATAGCTCCGATCTGAAAACTATCACATGACCGTACGTACACGACTAGCTGTAATGTTTCTACTTTCCACACGAATACGATTTCGTTGTTGCAAGCGACCGCGATCAATTCGGAATTTCCAGAAAACGAACAGGATCGAGCCCCACCGTACTCAGTGTGTAACGAACCTCTCTGTTCAAAAGTCTGTAAATCGATTTGCAAAAATTTCGAATCAATTTTATTCGAGCAATTCCACTGCTACAACGTCAGCTATACAGGATTCACCGACCATACATAGCCCACATTTTTTTCTCTTTTAATAATTCATTTATTCAAACTCTAATTTTTTTAATTTTTAAATATACTCCAAGGTTATATTTTCAAATTTTTAAAATTTTTTGTGGAGTGTCACGCGGAGATACAAACTCCTGATATTCAAATAAGAATTCTTTCCCTCATTCTTTTTACTTTAAATTATTTAGTGGATAACTTTTTTGAAAACACTAATACACTTACCTATCTAATTCAAAATTCTAACGATAATTTTTTAGTTATAAAAATGCTTATACTAAGAATAATTATAGTTCTTAACAATGATTTTTTAAAAATATAAAATAGATGTACTTATTTGTAATATTTTTACAACTTATATAAATGTTGATAGATTAATATTAATTAATACACTATATTTTTCAAATCATCTTTCAATCGCGGTAACCTAACTTATTACTATTAGTGGATACACAATGTTAGTAAAAAGTTAAAAATATATAACCCAAAAACTATTACTCGTTCGAATTTCGATTTTGATGTATCAACTTTTCCAGAAAAATTATCCGTTTAATAAATTACAATAGGAAAGGTCCCTCATTTGAAAAACAAAAGTTTGTATCTCCACGGGACGAAACTTAGTAGCAGTACAAAAAATCTCAATAATTTAAAAATTTGATCATTAATAAGTATGTTTAAAAATGTTGAGTGACTGCGTTATTGAAGAAAAATGAAGGCCCATCGTGGTTGGCGAATTACTCTGTATATACGAATATTGTAAATCGTTACATTCAGATCCCAAATAATTGTCATTCCGTCCAACGAACAGGACGCCATGTACAACGAACATGGAGAGATGACCATCTGTTGTACTGAGTAATGATGAGCACGAAACGGCGAGCCTTTGCACTCTTCGGCACGTCCGTCTTCGCCAAAATGCCAAACCCTGACGGTCTTGTCACTAAACAAAGTAAAAATAAAATTAAACACAATATTTCGAAATCTACAATTAATGATTGCCGTTTGACGAAATTGACATAGGTTTAAGTATTATAATAATCGCAGCCATATAAAGGTATTACAATATTACCCGCCGGCCGCCACGAGGTAATTGCTTTTGCCACTGAAGTCACACGAATTCACCGCATTTGTAAACACGTTTAATTTTTCCCTCAGCGAAACCTCTACCTGAATGTCACCCCTGATGTTCACTGTGGACTTTAAGTCCTGAAAACGATAATATAACATAATAATATTGTCGTTATGAATCGTCCACACATCGCACAACACAACAGGTCAGTGGCGTATTTGAGGAGAGGCGAAGGGGTAAATGACCCTCCCTCCCATGACTTGAATAATAATTGGTTTTTATAGAGATGAAATAGGCACTATGAACTAAGCAAAATTAAATCTGCTACCAAAAATCTCTTTTGAAATTGAATATTTACCATTATTTATACTAGAAATGTGTCATCAGACATAAAAATAAAAATAAAAACACTTCATGGTAAAATCAATAGGTTAGAATATAAACTTATATATAATAATTTTAGTGTGTGTCTTTCTCCCCCCTCCCCATACAACTAAGTCAAATACGCCACTGCAACAGGTACATATGCAGTCAATATATAATATGTTATTATTATTATTATTGTAACACTCACCTCCGACAAGTCATACAATTTGGCGTTTAAATCTAAATCGCCTTTCACATCCCAGACAATGACAGACTTATCGTTGGATCCTAAAAAACATGACGTACAAATACGTGGACAAATAAAATGAAATGTGTACACATCACAATTTGTTTTAAATATTTAAATTATTACTTTAATACGAGCATATTATTTAGGTATATATATATATATATTGTGTATTTGTACACACGATACAAGCAAAAATTACAATATTATGCTGAATATGTGTGGACACGAAAAATCGTTCAAATCATGTGTGTCCGTGTAATGCGGACGCTATGTAACGAGTCATAGAACCGTTGAGAATTTACCAGTCACAAACAGTAAACCATCTTGAGAGAATCCACAAGTGTTAACGTAACGGGTGTGTCCTTCCAGCACTTGTAAGCAAACCGCATTGTTTGACTCGACCATCTTAAAACAATAATAAAAATATATAAGCAGCCAACGATATAATATTACATGATTTCATTTTCGTACAAAAAAATAATCTGATTCGTTCTGAGAGACTGTTTGCCACTTATGAGGACGTCACACCCGCATAACCTGTTGTCTTCGTCTTTTACAAACATAAAACGTAGCAAATTTTCGATCCGCAAAACCAATTTTGTGTTATTATTGTCGCTGTATCTGAATTGGTTCTCGTTAAAAAAAGTTTTTTATTAAAGTGGACTTAACTGGTTCCTGTTTAAATTTGTAATGTAAGTATCCTAATACTGGTTGAGTTGGTTTCCATTTTTACAAGCTTAGAACTAGACTGTCAATTTAAAAGTTAAGTGGGTATGGTTAAAAACGTGCGTCAGCGACTGTTGAAATGAAAGTCTTCACTTTTATAGAATAATTATATTATACAAATAATTAAAATTATAAATAATTAATGAAAAATAAAAAATTGTTGAAATAAAAATTTAAAGAAAACATTTTTAAATATTTTATTTCTGTAAGAATCCCATTTACGTAGTCCATAGTACAATTTTCTAAGTATTGGCTTTTTTGACAATTTTTGTTTGCTAATTAGTTTGTAATATTACTGCGAAACTTAATACAAATGTTTAAATACTGTCCAAAGTCTACCATTATATAAAATACATTAAGATTGGAGCTGGTAAATTCTTTATTTAGTATCGAATAGACCGATTTGCAACAATTTGTCGTCCATCAATATTTTTATCAAATCTGGCTCAAAGTAAACATAATTTTATAATGCGAAAAAATTGCTTAAAATTTAAAATTTTCATTTATTAATTTATGTTAGCTACGTAACAGAACTGAACAAGGAACCAATTCGACTCACATTGAAAAACCTTATCTTTTTCAAACGAGAACCAATTCCGATAGTGTGGTAGAGACTCGGAAACCAATTTGAATATAGCCATTATTATTGATATTAGAGTGAATAAACCCATTATAATTTATAAGACTTAAGCCGGAATTAGCACCCAAATTAACCGGAATCAGTAACACCCTAAAAAACCTTAAATAACCAAACCCCCGAAATCTATATAAACCAAATGATATTTTTTTAATAACACCTAAATTAACCAAAACCCGAATAATTTTGTATTTTATAATCTTCATATGATATATCATTTTGTATGTATTTTTGTGGTTAGTTCCATTTTGTAGTTAGTTGTTTAATAATAACAATACTATTAACAGAAATATTGTTATAATCAACTAGGTATATATAAATACAATAAAAAAATTCTTAAAATAACTTGAAAATATAACTCATTTAAATAATTTGAATCAAATTTTATCTGGACTACTAAACACTCATGTTAACCCAAATAATAATGGTTATTAAAACCCAAAAGTTTGATTAATTTTTTTGTTCCGGTGTTTAAACACCTGAGTACATCCAACACCCGAAACCCGAAACTCAAATAAATGATTCGGGTGCAAAACGCTGACTTAAAGATAATAATATTATCAATTTTTAATGTATAGGTTTTTATGATCTTTTATTTTTTAAGTTGATTATGACTTATGAACATTTTTATATTTAGATGTTTTATATCCCTTAATTCGTTTAAAAATTAAAATGCCATAAAAATTCGACGCACAAACACAGATAATGTTTTTACCTTAAAGTTTGATAATAGGTCAATTCACTGTTATACATTAAATCTAACAACATGAAATTGGTTCTGCTGAACGTAAATGTGCCACGTTGTACGATTACATGATAGAAACAAAACATGCGGGTACTTCAATGTCCCCAGCGCCCGCAAAAATTAAAAATTAAAAAAATATTTTATTATGTTTTAGTTATAATTACATTGACTTTTAGTTTTTATATAGGTCAAAATAGATTAGTTTATATGGATTAACAATATTAGTATATCATTTCGAAAACATGCATTTAGACTCTCAGATCCAGATTCCATTTTGAATCAAACTCACGACAAATATTCATAACGATAATTTATTTTTAAACAATGACCAAGTAACCGATAAGAAATAGGAATAAATTGCTTTGTTACACCACCACCACTGCTGATCATAATGATCTGTTGGTATAATGCCTAAGTATCGCTGCGTTATAAATTATAATAATATATTATATTATTACTTATTATCCATCGTCTAATCATAGACGTAATGTAGGGTTAAGGGGAACAGTGTCTGCTAATATTTTATAGTGGTAACAAAGATGTGGTTTCTCCCCTGTTTACAAACATTTCTTTTAAGCATTATTTTCTGAGCTTGAATATTATTTTTGTATGTGTGTTTTACGTGTAAATACGAAATTATTAATTCGTCATTAAAATATTAATTATTCTGTACAAATACCAAAAGTTTTGCTCACTGCAGTAGATGGATAGTACCTAGTGACAACTAACTTGATTTATTTTAACTAATTGAACATAGTTTTACAAAATAGGTCCAAGAGCTGCAGATATGTAATGTATATATATATATATATATAGATTTATTATTGACTTTTAGTAAATTATTTAAGGTGTAACTTTCTCCCCCGCTATATTTTAAGACATAATATGTTAAAAATATTTATTATATCTTTCCCCCCCCCTCAAAAAAAAAAAAAAAAATGTCTCCAAGTTAGACCACTGCATTTAATCACGACAATGAC